>CM023448.1:131535210-131575210 GCA_013339765.2 Haemaphysalis longicornis | reverse complement strand
ATATCCAAGTGCCAAGGAAATCCCATCGTTATAACCGATGACTGTTATATGCGGGTTGCTCAATAAAAAGACAGAACAGAGCTCAAAACATTTTATTTGCAGGCAAGCAAGGCTGTACTGCTACCTATTTGTAGAAAAGAAGCCATACTCGGTCCAGCTTTGTTTGCTGCACATGAAGCTGGCGCACATCTTTTTCAAGAGCATGTATAGGTGCTTCGCCTAGCTGAGCGAAGGGTCCTTGGTGAAACGGAAGTCCCTGAGAGACTATCATGTGTTGGGCCTCCTGCGAAGGTGCTACCCGAGTAGGCTGTGCAACTGCTCGTCAGAGTTGTCACTGCCAACGCTGTCCGCAGCACGTATCCGCGCAACGATCGCCTCTTCAGTGAGGCACTCAGACATTTCCAAAACATCGGCCCTGACGTTTGATCCGCGGAAAAACGGAGGTAGTTGAAGAGGCACCCAGTCAAATTCAAAGCAGCAGGCACAAGGACGGGGCCAAAGCGGCGGCATGTGGAGAGGTGTTTGGATGGAGAACTGTTCCCATCGCTCCTCGTGAGCGGTGCAGTGACTCGTTTTCTGAGGGGTGGACGGGATGCAAGGCGTATCGCGGCGCATGGTGTCGGCGTGGTTGGCGTGGAGAGCCGGCGGCAGCTCGCATTTTCAGTGCTTCCTGTCATCATCATCATCATCACCAGCCTATCTACGCCCACTGCAGGGCAAAGGCCTCTCCATTATTCTCCAATTACCTCGGTTCCTGTGCCAAACTGTGTACCAATTTATATCCCCGCAAACTTCTTGATCTCATCCTGCCCATCTAACTTTCTGCTGCCCCCTGCAGCGCTTGCCTTCTCTAGGGATCCACTCTGTTACCCTTAATGACCAGCGGTTATCTTGTCTTCGCATTACATGCCCTGCCCACGTCCATTTCTTCTTCTTAATTTCTACTAATATGTCTTTAACACCAGTTTGCTCCCTGACCCACTCCGCTCTCTTCTTGTCCCTTAATGTTACACCTATCATTTTCCGCTCCATTGCCCGCTGAGTCGTTCTCAATTTAAGTTGAACCCTCTTAGTAAGCCGCCAAGTTTCTGCCCCGTAGGTGAGTACCGGTAAGATGCAGCAGTGCTTCCTGTAACCGGATTCAATCGTTATATCTTGACTGCCAACCCTTATTTCTGTGTTTATTATATATATATATATATATATATATATATATATATATATATATATTATATATATATATATATATATATATTATAATATATATAGATATATAGAAGAAGAGAGGAGAGAGAGAGAGAGAGAGAGAGAGAGAACGCTCCTAGTTGCAATCGTCGATCGAGTTGCGCTACCACCGACGTGCTCGTTTTTACTGGCGCTGTCGCAGTGCCCTTCGTTTGGGAGGGGCTACTCGGCGGGCGGACACGCAACTGAGAATAGAGGCAAGAATGGTGGAGCTGCGTCGCGGGAATACCAATTTTTAAAGTTTGGCCAGCCATTTGTAACTCCTGAATGGACAGGTTCCGTTTCCGTTGGCTGGGTAACCAGTAAGTTGCATGTGGATTTCCTTTTTCCTGCTGTGTTTGTCTTCTTGTCGCGGAGGAGCGTGAGTTCGTGTGTATGTCGTTTGGGGCACAGCGAGAGATTGTGGGGGAGGAGAGGAAAGAGGGCGGGGGGGAGGGGTATACGTTACGAAAGTCGCACAGTGTTTTCATTATTTTTTTGTGAGTGCACGACATGCGATCTTTCATGCCTTCGTAGCCGCCACTGGTGGGAGGTAGGAAGCTTTGGGTGGAGCGAAAACGGGCACACGGGGTAGGCCGTCATGTCGGTGGTGGATAACGATTAGGGATCATTCTCACGACGACCGATCTTGCTTCGACGTTTCCCTGCCCTTCCTTCGAGACTGACCTACCGTACGATGGGTATAATAATCTGAATGACTTCCAAGTTTTCCACACTGCTCTGCTTCGCTCCTTCTCGGCTTTCTGTGCGCACGGGAAAGGAAAATGACACCGTTCTTCCGCCGTTTCTTTCTTCAATGCGTTGTCCTGCCGCTGTGAAACTAGAGAACGGACAAAAGGCAGGAAAACGAGAGGCGGCGATCATTCTACACAGCCCCCGGTGCCATTTGGACGGATGTACCCCTCGTGCATTTCTTCTCGTTGCTGCCTCTTTTTAAGCTATAAATATCTCTCATCGTTTTGTGGCTCCCTGGAGAAAAAGTCGTTTGTCCGCGAGAACGCCTTTTTCTTCCCAGCGTCCTCCTCCGTGCTGCATCAATTTGACTGAAGCATGAAAAATTGATCTTTCTTTTTTGTTGGAGACTCGAGAGATTATGTAAGATCAACTTGCGTTATATCAAGATCATAACGGCAGGCAAATCGGGAACTTTTTTTTGCTTTACTGCCGGGAAATTGCTTTCAAATGCTTTTTTTTTTATCAGAAACATCGCCTAAATGCTTCGCCATTGCAAGCGGTGCCTTCATTTCTCCGATTTTGGACGCTGTGGAGTTTAGGAAAAGCAGTGGAAGCTGGGCTCGATTGCAAATGCTCTTCTTTAGTTTAGGGGTTCGCGAAAAAAAAAAAAGTGTAAAGCAAAATAAAGTAAAAGAAAATCAGTGCCCTTCCACTCTGTGAAGAAGGATGACCAGCGAAGCGGCGCGCAGTTCAAGAAGTGCACGAAAGAAAACACGTTTGTTTGTAACTTGCAATTGAGCACATTCCCTGGACAATCTTGAAACTTCGCAAGATCGACCTAATTTATCGTAGCGGATAAACATGGGGTTGTCCGTTTCTCTCCCGCGTCGGAGGCATACTACTGCGTCAATGCACCAACCCAAACCCCTCGACCACGCAGTACAGCAGACAGGTCGCACCGGGCCGTGAGACGGCCGCGTTTAAGTCTCCCACCAGCACAGCGGGCATGTCATTGGTAAGGGCATGAAGCCTAGCTTCATATCCCCCTCCCCCCCTCCCTCCACCCCCACCCGTGCACGCATAAACCGCCAGCCGGTGACGCGCGCCCGCTTAGACGTGCAAGGCACCGGCGCAAATGGCGCTCATTCAAAATCCCTTCTAGCTGAACAAGAATTATTGACTCACGTCGGCGCTCCAAGCGGGCAAATTAACGGCTACACTCGCCGTAAGGGGAGGGGGTGCAATCCGCCACGCTGGAGCTCGGGAGAGTAGGGACGTCTCAGGGCTCGGTCCTCGTCAACGTGGCCATCGTGGGCCTTCCAAAAACTTCAAGAACAGAGAAAGGGACTACATCGCAGCCTGTACGCCGATTATGTCACGCTCTGGGTGGCCGGGGGTAGCGACGGACATGTACACGACATTGTACAGTCGGGCGATCGAAGCCGTGGAGGAGTAAGTAGGACCGAGAGGAGTTGATCCCCCGAAAAATCAGAACTGCTGATATGCCGTCTCACCAACAGAGGACGCCAAACCGACTCGGTCACTCCAAGCACAGATTCAGTTTTTCACAGGAGGTACGCAGCGTATCCCGACGGTTCAGGGTATCAGGACACTGGGCACAACATAGAAAACATGTGCGCGCTGTAGAAAAGCGTCCGCCAAACAGTCCGTTTCATCTGGCGCATCGCCAACAGGGAGTGCGGGATGAAAGAGCACAATCTAATGAGATTGGTACAAGCGAGATGAGAACAAAATAAGCGCTATGATAAGGAGAGCGCACAAACAAGCTCTGTGTATACGTGTAACTGCGTCGAACGAACGCCTCGAAGCGTTCGGGCTCCATGACACCCTCAGTGAGCTCGTAGAAGCCCAGAGAACCATACAAGGGGAACAGCTCTCAAAGATTCAGATATGGAGGCAGATTCTGGATTCCCTTAACACCAACCGCACAGGTACGCAAGGCGCAAAAGTCCCGATACCAGTCGAAATAGGGACCCACATACATGTCCCGCCACTCCCCCAAAAACATACATACGGTACATAATGTGGAGCGAAGACAGACCAGAGCCAGGGCTCCGCACGAAAGATACGCGAAATCCGAAAACGTGATGTATAGATGGTATTCACTGAAAAGTTTAGCTGTCAATTTCTTCGCTTGGCAACACTCGAAACGGCCACAGACATGGCCGAAGCGCCACGGACATGGCGCGGCTTGTGCCACTGCGCCCTCACGCCGCAGAAAAAAAAAAAACACCGGGAAGTCTGGTGGCGTGCGTCGTCTGCTCCTTTTCAACCCGATTCTTAACGGTGCACGGTGTCAACAGAGTTGTTACACGGACAAGTACCGCCATCCCGCGGAGCCCGACGTAACCAGTGACTGAGCACTCACATGGTTGCCTGCATGCGTGCCTCGCCAGTGAATACAGCCTGTACATGGACGCCGCGAATATGCCAGCCGCGACGCTATGGCCTTAGCGGGTAGCAAGACAGGGCGGTTCTATCACCTGAGGCTCGGTGCGGACGACGGAACCGGAGGTTGGCGAGGAGGCGGTCATTGACCTGGCAGTGATCGCGTCCCCCAAGACTAAAGTTATAGTGATCGACTCCAAAAGTCGGTCATAGAGCAGTGGGAGACCGCGCTACTTAGCTCCGACCCGGGTATGCAG
Organism: Haemaphysalis longicornis; assembly: GCA_013339765.2. NCBI lineage: Eukaryota > Metazoa > Arthropoda > Arachnida > Ixodida > Ixodidae > Haemaphysalis > Haemaphysalis longicornis. The sequence continues at coordinate 131,570,624 of CM023448.1, read as the reverse complement.
ACCCAGCTCGTCCAGATGGCCACGACCGCCGCCAGTGACTAAGGCTCCTGACAAATCAATGGCTAAGCGATAAATCTGGGAAGTGGGGGTGGGGGGGGGGGATAAAAGTTGATCGAAGAATCAGTCAATCAAACGACGAGGCGCAAGATGAGGCGGCAAGGGCGGCTGCTGCCCGTTTTGTGGCAGCGGCTCATTCATTCCCATTCGCGTTACTGATAACTGCCGATAACGGTGCTAGCGCCATTTTCATCCGAGTGCGGAACTTGTGAAATAGGCGTCGGTGGGGGCGGGAGGAGCGGCGGAAAAGGGGTGCCGAGTAAAACAGCTTCACCGGAATGAATACGGGGAGGTTATAGCCATATTGTCACGAAGCCAAAGATGACGCAGTTGGCTTGAAGGAAAAACAAGTTTATAACTTGTGCTCCCCTAACAACTAAAAAAATGCACAGGCGGTGAAGCAGCAGTCAACAAAGTGACGCGCGCAGGCGAGTGTCGGTAAATAGAATGCCGTGCATGGCGTCTGCTCTGCGGGCATTTATCTTTTGGCGCGGGTGTTTCTCGAACCGTCGAATTACACCGAAAACGCTCTCGATAAAAGAAGACTATTCTAAACTAGTGACGTTAGGGCGGAACCATCTCCCTATCACATAAGGTAATCCGTGGCGCATAAGAAAGAAAGAATGGAACATGCTCTTCACTCGGGACACAGATAACACAGCCCGGCGCAGCCTAGCGGTACAAGCAAAAACATAAGCAAACCCAATGCATGGTTCGCGGCAATATACAGGTTCGCTGTAGCAGTGTGCTGTTGTTTGACGAAGCATCTTCTGCTGCCGCAAATTTGAATAGAGGATCAGCCATCACTACAGTAGCTGACTGGGTTAATTTGGAGGAGAATGAAGGGCGAAGCAGATGAGTGGAAAACGACGCGTCTGCGCACGCGTCTCCAGCTCCAGAAACCGGCTTGGATGCCGCGGTAGGCTCCGCGTTCTTCGTGCGCGTCAAACCTGATACTTTACCGCGCCGATAGAGCCGATCAAGGGTTTTTCTCGCACACTCAGTTTTCACCGGTGGCGTCTTAGGGGATCAGACGGGTCGACGAATTCTACAGCAAAGCAACCTTTACGAACACTGCTGGCACTGTAGGCAGGGAGCAAATGCAATCGAAGGCAGAACACTAATGACTACAAACATGTGGGTCTTCAACGTTCACTTAAAATGTGCAAATGAATGAGATACGATAAACCAGGTGTTTTCGTTCACAACAATGATACTTCACTGCGTGGAACTAATTATAATTATAACGCAAGAGCCTCTGGCCCTAGCTATAAAAGCAAGTTCACAGAACTCTTCGAATGTAGTCACCCAGTGCCGGAAATCGTGCTTACTCATGATATTTACGGTTCCTCTTCAGACGTGGGTGTTCATAAATTTCTTGCCTTAGAAGTAATTTACGCGTTGATCCCGATGTTGTTCACCGAGCGTTTACCTCTTGACGCAGTGTCGAATACAACAACAGCGACCCAATATTCGCCAGAAGCGAAGCGTAATCCGTCCTATAGTTAGTGATGGAATGCGTGCGTTCTCCCGACGGGAGTCCTCTTTGCCACGACTCTTCGAGTAGCCGACGCAGCCTCGTAACGTTCCGCAGGCTTCGCCCGCCGGGTGGAGTCGACTGCGACGGTTGGGATTCTTATGATTGCTTTGCGGCGGCCGCCGGCTGGGCCGCGCCCGCTTTCCTTCCGTCTTTTTGCTTTTTTGCTTTGTTTGCCGTCGGGGGGCCTGCCGTCATGTTGCTCGTGTTTTCGGCTCGCGTTGCACAATCTTTGGGCGCCGCGCTCGCGTCATGCTCGCGCGGGCTTGTGACAACCGCGCAGTTTTTTCGTTATCTTCCTATATAAGTGCCCGCCTATCCAAGTACAGCGCACTGTAAAGTACCCGCGTACTTCTGCAATTTCTGCATAGTCTGTCGGGAAATGTTGTTACCGAAAGAGATAAGGTTTATGGCTTCCATCTATCCGGAGCCAGATTGAAACAGCTCCTAAACATCATGCGCACACGAAGAAAGCTCTTTCGCCCGATAGCAAGTGCAGGAAAATACGTTTCATAACACTAAAGAATATTTGAGTAATTAGTCATAACTGAATTGCTACGAACTGGAAAGCTGCACGCTTTTAGTCGCAAGAAGGGACTGAACCGCCGAACGAAATAGTAAATCATGCGGCAGAAATAGCAGCGATGCTAATAGAAATGATCGGGGCAGAATTTTCAGTCATCCGAGCTCGCCAAGTCAGTGAACGCGTTCTAAGTAATCCGCTTTGTCTGTGCGTGCGTGCGCGTGTGTGCGCGCGCTTATCGCTATAGAGCAACGTGATCACGTACTTATCTCATTGGGTGAGTGTTCCACAACAAGTGCGCTTTATTCCTTCTTGCAGTGGGATTTCCCTGCCACTTGTATGTTTTCCTAGAACGATGATGAGACCCTACATTCGCTGACACTTCGGCAGCAAACCTGGGGGGTGTTAGCATTCGATACGACGACATTCCGTGAAGCAGCACCATCTGTTGAGCTGCAGTTGGACACGTCAGACCGGCTTATCGGCCTGCAAACGGCTTCAAATGTCACTCGATACAGTTTGTGCCAGCGAAACAAACAGGGGAAACTAAAAAAAGCTAATTGAAGGCTAAAAAAAAAAAAACGATTCCCACCCTCGGACGGTGAACTGGGTAAGCATCGGTCTTATTGTGAAACACAATCCAAAGCAATGGATGTTTTCAAGCTAAAGTGGCCGGTGACCCCATCCCCGAAGCGTTATTTTCAGCGAGCGGCTTTTGCGAAATGCGTAAAGGTTAAACGGCAGTTCGTAACGTGATGCTAAACTTGCCAGTGCTCCTGAAAGGATTTGAGTTATCTGTCTGTATTTCTTTTTGCTTGCGCTGGCACTCGCTAGCACTTGCTATTCTCTGATGGTTGTATTTCGGCGGCCGTGGAAAGAAGAAATAAGTCGGGCTTCGCGTGATGGAAACGTGAAACGCAGTACAAGTTTCCCGTCCCGCAAAAAGAACGCCAAGCGCTTCCTCACAGAAGAACTGTAGCCAGAGGGGGAAAATACAAGGGCCATTCACTCGCGACCGATAATGACACAGCTGTAATAAAGCAAAAACGAAACAAAAAGACACGCGCGAGTCAGTTTTCAATATCGTGCTCTGAAGGTGTGCGGGGTTAATGAACGTAACTAAAGCCACGCTTTTGTACAAGCCCAGAGGCCAGGCTAACATCGCCGGTGCTTTGCGATCATGATAATTGATGATCCTGGGGTTTAGCGCGCTGAGGTTACACCTGGGATATGAGGCGCGCCGTAGTGGAGGGCTCCGGGTTAATTTTGACCACCCGGGGGCATTTAACGTGCGCCGAAATCTCGACACACGCGCGTTTTCACTTTTCGCCTCCATCTGAAAAGCGGCCACTGCGGCTGGGATCTAACCCGCGTCCTTGGGCTGAGCTCAGTACAACGCCTTAGCCACTGAGCCACCGCGGCGGGCGATGCTTTGCGATGCGTAAGCAGGAGTACGTATACAGGGGACAACAAATTATTTCATGATCGAGATGGTCAGAAAAGATGTGCATGGTTCGTCCTTTGTCGGGCGGATTCCTCGAAAAATGTGAATAAATACAAAACGCATCTGCATTGTTCTCTGAGCACCATAACTACGCAGGGGTTGTGTCTGTGGGAGAGAAGGGGCGTCTGTCGGTGTGAGGTGCTCGGGTGTTCATTCACCCTCCTGAAGTCAGCGGGGAGCGGGATCATGGTCCGGTCTCTTACGTTGACGAGGATGTGATCCGGCTGCTAATGGGCGACGGCGGTCTTTCGCCATCCTGCTGCTTCGCGGGGTGCAGGCAGACGTGCACGCAGTCCCAGTCCCAGACCACTGACAAATGGCGCATGCGAATGTTACACAATAAGCTGTCTGCGCTCCGTCAGAGTGGAGATTAAGTCGGCTGCTTCTACGTGGGGCAGTGGTGGCCACTGAAGTTTGTCGAGGAGGTTGCTTACGGAAGGTACACGACTATAGCGGGCGGACTATATGAGTGTCTTTATCCCCGCTACGCTGAAGTGGCTTGACGGGCGTTCTATCGCCTATAGTATTCGGCTATTCGGATGGGTCCTAGAGAATGGGACAATTAATGTCTTAATCGCATGTCAGCCGGGCCTCTTTGCCAGTGTTGCTAAACACGACGGCGCCACCTACGAGATCCATTGCACTGTAACACAGCTTTCGCAGACGCGATGCGTGCATCCACTGGGTAGGTAGAAACGGCCATTAGTGCCGCCAGAGGACGCATTCTTCTTCTAACGCTGTTAGTAGATAGAATGCACGTTCGAGGCTAAATTGCAGCTTCCCGGCTCTTTCGCCCTTGTTTCTTAGTGCTATGTAAAGTACTTTCGCGCAGCTGTTATTGAAGGTTGAGCTTTGTTTGTGTGCAATATCATGTTTCGGAAGTGGCGTGCTTATGTCAGAGAGGTAGCAAGTGGGTAGCAGGTTTTGGAGACTAATCACAGAAGAATGTCTAGACTGTTGTACAAAGGGTTCTTGCAGCCTTGCGCTAGCGAAAGATCGCATTTCTGAAAATATTTCGACTACGTTTCTGGATGGCTCACGCTCTGAGCAACATCCCTTGCATGAGAGGGGTTCGCCTCGCAAACCTCGCTACGTCCAACATGTTTTCTAACATTTATTCGGAGCGAGCGGATGTCGTGTAACACGGGCGGGCGGAAATAGGACAGTGAATTGGGCGAGCGGCTCATGGTTTCTTATTAAACAGCGCCAAGGCACAAGAGTCGAGAAAAAGAAACTGTCATGACGCTTATTTTTGTTGTCTCCTTTTCCTGGCTGCTGTTAGAGATACCACGGACAGAAATTGCTGAAGTGTTGCCATTGTGTGTAGAAGATTCCGCTGCAGAGCATTCTGGAATAACTGAGGGGCGCAGGGCCCGTTTAATTGACATATCTCCAGCAATTATAAAGCCGGTTTTTGTAACTGGCCGCACAAATAAAGAAAGAGCAGGAACCTGTCCCAAATGACCTATCAGGGCGTGGGGTGTTTTGCTGGTGGATTCAGAGCGGGGGCTGTGTGTAAGGCTCCGTAGTTTCACAAATGCCTTAATTGTCATAATCGAAAGTGCGAACGCCGGCAGGGGCCAGAACCGGGCAGAAGGCGCTTTCCAAGGAAATCAATATTGACCTTTAACGTACCGAGAAATTAACTCTGTCACACTAAACCATCGTCTCAAACTCCCGTACAAACGGTCAACCTTTGGTTTGGACCTCCATCTGAAAACAGGAGGAGAATGGAACCCGGGACCTCAGCAGCAGAAGCCACTGAGTCACCGCGGCATGTCGCTTCCCGATGGTCTAGACCGCGTACCGGGCTATATGGACACTGTTGCGTACGCCGTTGGAATCCGCGAGGCTCCCGGCAGGATCTTCCTCTTGTGGGGTTGTGTGTGGCCACCGCCCGACGCCCCGGCGGCGCCCGTTTGATGGGCGTCGTCCGTAGTAATGGTGATCGATCTGTACAGCGGGCCCGTCTGTCTGCGGCGTCCAAAACGATGGCAGACAGACGCCAGCGCTGCGCGATTGCGAAGTGCACCGTGTACTGCGCCCGGACCGATTCGACGCACGTCCTTTGTCGCAGCGCGACTTCTTCGGCCTTTTCGCAGCCAGCAGACACCGCGTGGCGCACGTCGTATGTCAGTCGACGGGCATTTGCTCCGTTTTCTCCCTTCGTCTCTGTATCCCTCTCGTGCGATTGTGCCGTTGTGTGTGTTCACTCTGTGACGTCACGCGGCTCCGTCTGAAACGAGATTTACGGCTTTCGCCTGGTTTCTGTATGACGTTACTGTCGACTTTTCTTTTCTTAGAAGATGGTTTTGTTCCTGAATTTATTTGCTGCAGTTCTCTATCCCATATGTGAGTGCGTACGTATTCGCTGTTCGTGTTCCGACGTGCCCACTCTGAAGCCGCGCACGCAGCCTTTCCCTTTTGTGCGTGGGTTTCTTTAGCATTTCTTCATCCCGCAACCCGCTGTCGCTGCATTCTTGGGACAAAGCGCGCCGGGCAGAGTTGCACTGATATGCGCTTAGTAGCGGAGAAATTTCGTTCTACATCTCACCGTACCGGGGGTGTGATGTCAAGGAATAAGTCATCGTTACCATGTGACGGTCTGTTCCAACCACGTTCAACCGGAGTATCCCAAACGACGTTTGAACGTGTATTTTAAAATATAGAAAAAAAAAAAACAACGTCTGTTTAATCTCTGCTCAAGTGCACGTGGCGAGCTACTCAGCGGGCTCTGCCTTTTACTACGATATGCTTTTCTGAGTAGAGTTGAAATCGAGTTGCTTAACCGCGCGTGAAAGAAACATCTTTTCGCGTATACTTTCCATTCGTCAGAGTAAAGCATCACAGTGCAAGTTGATACGTGTAAACTTCTAGGGTGCGGTGGGGCGAAACCGCGGCTTTATTGAGAACCATACTTAACGTGTTTCGTGTTTGCTCGAGCGAAAGTAATCCTTGTTCATTATTACCCTCATCCGTACGACCAATAGAAAACAGGAGCTAGTGTACGTAGTGAGCTGGTCGAGTTGGCTAAGAGCGGTAACTATTTCCCTGTCTGTATCAGTGGCGGTGGACGCGTGCAGACAGGTTCAACAAGAAACTGAAACCGTTTGACGTACGGCGTAATTAAGCACGCTGGGATTCGCGAGCACAGCGGATAACGTGGGGTCAAGGACGACGCGCAGCTTCTCTTGCTCTGGCAACAGCTTCGGGCAGCTGTGTACTCCCAAGCTTTATCGCCTTCACATTCTCGCGGTAGCTACGCCGTGAAAAGATACAAGCAATACTTTACGGACACGACGAGGGGAAGAATGGGCGGGGCAGCCTGATTGGGGTGCCGCGCTCGCCGAAAGTGCGTCTTTTGGGCGCGTGTAGCGCCAGAGGGCTCGAGGAGAAGTCACGAACTGTCAGCGGCTTCAACGCCGCTCTGGGACCCAATTTCCAAGTCTGCGTGCGCTCGACGATTAACTTCGTTCAGTAGCGTGCTTTGCTCTATCACAGCGGAGCTGTGTACGTCATCCTTCTGGTCATCCTTCTTCAGAGAGTGGAAGGGCACTTATTTTCTTTTCTTGGCCTTTTAAAGGCTGAAGCCTTAAACGGGAATTTGACAAAATTTCTCTTTAGTTTGTGTTTTGCGGTTTTTTTTTAAGCCACCCGAAAGACATGCGTCCGTTAAACGTACGTCCGCGGAAGCTGTGTCCGTCAACTATCCACCCACCGCGTGGAGCTCGTGTTGGGCGCATAGCGTGGTAATTGAAGATAATGCTCATAATAAAAAAAGGCATTTAAAGCGCAAAGCGGAGTTGAAGCAAAGCGCTTGCCTCAATTATGGCCTACGTTAGGTTTGCTTTCTGAATACGGGGGTTGATACCACGTGACAGCGATGACATAGGCACACACTCACCTTGTAAAGTGCTTTATATGTTTAGTGTGACGTGTTTCGTTTTTTTTTTTTTTTGCTTTCTTAATGACACGAAGTTTAAATGTACGGAAATGTTTATCAAGCTGACCTACTGCTTCAAGGCAGGCGGGGCTTTCTTCAGTACCACGCATTTATCACACAAAGAGACTGAGGCGACTGTGAAGCGTCCGTCGAAACGACCTGCTTGATAATAGCCATCGCAGCCATCGCTTCACATCTGTTTGTGAGGCACCGTATACCGTTAGTCACTGCTCAGTTCTTTAGGGTTTCTTGAGCACATCTGATTGTCGGGAAGACCATATAGCTAACAGAAAAAACGATATGTTCGGATGGGGCAGCCATTATTTTACTGATATTTTTCGTTTCTAGGAGTATTTAGAGAAGAAAAAATTGGCGTGCACGTTTTTTGGTTCAAGCAAGGCGCTCAGCTTCTACGATTACTTCCAGTGATATCACGATGCTTGTAAACTTCATAGAAATTATAGGAAAACAAAAAGGAATAAGCAGACTGGGAATCCCGGCCACGCCTGTCCGGGATGCCTTCTTACAGTAACAGTCCTCAATTGTAGAAGTGCGTACCCGATGCGAGTGGCGAAGCAGTGGGGGTTCAAAATAATACCTAAATGCGGAGGGGAGATGAGAGGTGGGATGCCCCCACTCAGAAATTGAAGGGCCTGTGATCCGAGTAGACTAGCGCAGCCAAAGCCGGCAATCAGCCTGGCGGCAGCGCAATGGGGATTTTGTCATTCGGTGACAAAGGAAGTTTTATATCAGTGACAGACCAAGACAGACAGGCATGGTGAAAAACAAGAAGGCGTAGGCAGACGCCCTCGGCCATCCAGCGGCCCTGGTTCTGTGATCGGCCAATACAAAACAGAGTCAAGATCGAGATGTTCCTTGCCATCTGTCTTGTAAAGCGTATTGCTGAAGCACATTGTGCCGAGAACTTATGTGCTTCCAAGTGCGTCGTAAGACAGCCGATGGAATCGGCTATCCCAGCCGGGTAATTTGCGCTTCAAGAGGTCAACCCCAAAAGTCTACCGATGTAGATGACGACACAAAGTTCCTGAAACGAGTTGACCGACTGGCAGCGAAGCGCAATAAGTCTTCGATGAGTAGGAGGAGAAGGCCCCCACGGCGGCTTTTGTTTAAAACGTTCCCCATTGGAGTTGCTCCTGGCCTGACTGTCGGAACAAAGCATGCGCGCAGAAGGGCCCTCCGCAACGGCGTTGAGACGGCCACGTCAGTTTCGAAAGGAGGGAAGCCGTTCGCTCGTACACTACCCTTTATTAGGCGTGAGTCACGTTCGCGAGAAACAGCCAGGAGACAAATGGGCTCGCCTTTTTTGCTTGTTTCTGGGCAAGCAAGCAAGCAGCAGCAGCAGCAGCAGCTGTGGCAGCTGTAACCTGGCCATTCGTGCGGCTACTGCCTGCTGCAGCCGGTGTTGGCCGATGTGCGTACGGCTTACTTATCGTTGTAGCGGGTTGTACGCTCTCGGCGCACAGATTCGGCGAACTGCGTGGCAGCGGTGTGCCTGTGGAAGGTCTTTTTTATTTTTATTTTTTTTATTCTGGCCTTTTCATTTTCTAGTCCACGCGTTCGGGCATCGACCGGTGAGTGGTTTTCATCACTGCAAGATCTGTTTATGTCTGCGCTCATCGATTAGCTCAGCAAACCCTAGTGTAAATTCTTGACAACTCCGCATGGCTCTGGTCAGAGATTGATTGGTCTGGGCTTCAGTGACGTGAAAAATATTTGCAGTACCCATCTGCATCCGTATAACTGATAGTGTGGTTAGAGCGGCGTGTACACGTAAAACGTGGTAGGAGTTACCTGAGCCATAAGAATTTTTTATGTGGTGTCGACAGGCAGGACGGTTCGTTGCCCTCTTTGCTCGTTAGTCGTGTAAAGAAATTAAGTGCGGGTGTCGACGGGGATCAGGGTATCGTTGTGCGTTTTACCGCCCGTTTGGCTCACATCATACGGGTCCGCGTTCTCTTGTTCCCCGGCTTGCAATGCTCATTCGGATGTATGAGAATTTCAGTGCGTACGTTCCGTACCATAACGCTCACTTGACCGGTGTCATTGCGGGGTTGTTGCTGTGTGGTCGAAAACGTCAACTAATCGCGTCCTCAAATAAATTTAAAATTCGTGTGGACTCTTACCAACGAAAGGAACCACTAAGCGAGAGTGATCGGTTCGATTAAAAAAAATTCCAAGGACGATCTGTTGCACATCTTTTGTTGGTGCGTAAGCATGAATATGCCCATCTGTACGAGAGTGCAACAACACGTGAGCCACGCGGCGTCGTGCACGCACATACACCACGGCTTACAAGATCAGCTCCGTCGGCACGCCGTTTCTAATCGCGGGGGCCGCGCGCATGCGCACGAACACGCAGCATCACGACGGCTTCGCAGTCAAAGTTTATTGACCATATTCAAAGCATATGTCCCTTTAACGTGGGTGAGTTCGCTGATAGAGCAGTTAAGCGTATTTAATAAGCTGCGCAGTTAAGGCGGGTCAGTCGTTTTGTGCGGTTCCTATACCGTGTAGTTTTGTTTTTAATTATTCCTTTGCTGCAAAAGCGTATCTTCACTTTTGAATTGATAGCACGAATTGTGCATTATCTCTAGCAGGGGTGGCCGTAGGTTGAACGATACAAAGGAAATAAGGAAATTCGTTTGACTGCTCAGGCTACAAAAAAAAAAATAATTTCAAGAAGTTGTATTATGGAAATTTAGACTATAAGTAACGTTTGATGTCGGTTATGGTGGAAAACTCGCACTGAGGTGGGATCGCTCGTCTTCTATGAGAAGAAACAAGATAAGCCGTGCATTTCACACGCCTGTTTATTAACTTGAAAGCTTGCGGGCGGGAACAACGGGAGGATTACGTAATGTAGGGCGCAACTTGCATTCGCTGCCCGAGGAGCCCGCCTCCCCAGGGACGGTCAAGTGGAGGAGGGGATGACAGGGAGATAGAGAGGAGATATAGAGGAGAGGAGGGAATAAAACTAAAATAAAAAGAGACCTCCCCCCACACGCACACACGCACGCGCACACGCACGCACGCAAAAGAGGAGTTAAAAAATCGATCTAGTCAAGCGACGTGTCCTCATAACTTTGCGCCTGCCGGCATGCTGTCTCTGACAATGGCAGGCTGAAGCAGATGCATTGCGTGCTTTTCGAACACTGAAGGAAGGTTGCGCAACATCTCTTAGACGTTTTATCACGCGGACTAAGCACGACACATTCTGTGGTACCATCGCCTCCGCCACGATAGCGCAGGAAAGGAGTCTTTTTTTTTTTTTTTTTGCCAGTTTGCTGGTGTTTCATTTCACTCATGCCTCAACACCACCTCGCCTTGCATTTTTTTTTTTTTCTCATCAGTCGCTCATGGTTACTGGTGCAGAGGCTGGTGACAAGCGCTGCCAGTATTCTTCAGTCCCATCCGAAAACATTCATCCATCCGACTTCAGGGGATATTGATATGTTCGAGCATTGATGATGATCATAAGGATGATGATGGTGAGAGTATTTATAGGTAGATGGAGCGCCTCTAGGCCGTTAGGGCGAAAGAGGGAGGGGGAGCGATTATCCTTTGAGGAAATCGGGTGCGTCAAAGAACGGAAGCGCTAAGACAACTAGGACATGCGAGTAGACGCACACAAGGCGCTATTGTGCGTGGCTACTCGCTTGCCCTTGTTGTCTTAACGCTTCCATTCTTTTCCATGTCCTACCAAGACCAAACCAGCACTCAGGTGGGTCAGTGGAAGAAGTGACGGAGCTCACTGTCGACATACGGGGTCCCTGGAAAAGAGGACATACCCTATCGTACACGACGCGATCGTACCAAGTCACTCGTAATAGCATTGTGGCTGTCCCTCCCAACCCCAACCCCGGCACTTCACTGTAGAATCTGCCTTACCATGGCCCTGTGGGCATTAAAACGCAGGTTTTGTTTCTTGCTAAGGTATAAAAGGAAATTTCGTAGCTGAAATCAATTTGCATTATTACAGCTGAACGCAATCGAAGTCTGAACAAAATGGTACAGAAATTCTGAAAATTGTCTACTAATGCGCAATCTATCTTTCCATATTCTCTGTTATGCGTCAATCACCTTTAAAGTCGGCTTCGCTAACATGCACAGGGGACTTGGTGGGAAGAAATCTTACCTGAGCACGTAAAGTCTCGTTTTTTCTATGGAGTGCGCATCACTATATACTAGATGCATTGCTATCGTAACGTGTCACTTTTTTTTTTAACTGTTCCTTATCAATTCTGCAGCTACCAATCACCTACGTTTACACAATTACAACGATGCATGTGTCTATTTCGACCATTATGCGTTTATTTGGCAGACATAAGACGTCGCGTTTTTTCTGGTCGTAGACAGATTTTCCGGGGTACTTAGCAAAGAAAGCCTCTGCAGGAAAACGTTTTGGGTATAGTCAGTTCCTTGCTTTAAGCGATCTCCTCTTTCAGGCCGAGTACGTGCACAGCCACGTGCCGGCGCCTTTTCCCGTCTTTTTGGCTAAGTTTTCTGGTTTGTTTTCGAGCATCGAAAGCTCCGTCTTGCGGGAGCAAAGTCCAAATTGCGCTGTAAAGAAATTAAAAAAGAGAGGAAGGAAGAACAAAGGAAGTGCCTTTTGTTTGCTGTGATTTGGGCGCTCGTTGAATAGTCGCGGCTATATGCGGTCGAAGCAAGTAGTGGGCCATCGGAGCGCCTGTCCTCGTATAGCCCCACTTTGCGGCGCAAAGTCCGCCGTTCTCGCTCTTGGCGACCGGGTCGTTTCCGCGCCCCGAAAGCCAATCAAGTGGGAAGTGACCCGCCCATTAATGGCCGCCGGGAGCCCCAAGGGCAGGCCTCGCCCGCGCCGTCAGAGCCCGGGTTCTAATGACGTCACGTTGGCCGCCGCTAAGGAGCCTCCGTCGGTGTCGTCGTCGATTCATTCGCGGTTGTGTACGGAGCAGATGCCACGTCGCTCAGGCGAGGCAACTCGCGCCCACTCTGCCGCCGTCGCTGCCCCGCGTGCACACCGGTCGTCGTACGTGTGCGAGCCCCGACCCCGGGATTTGCCATACGCTCCACGGACATCCTACCTCTCAATAGTCGCCTCGGGTTGTCGTGCTTTTTTATTGCCGTTCTTAAGCGGTAAGCCACGTGCATTTTCTCTTTCATCGGTCTGCAGGTTATGCTGGTTCCCTCGGCGTGTCATTGTCCTGTTTCTCGAACCGCGTGTTACGCATGAATAGAGATTTCAGTGGCATGTCTAGATTTTCACGGCGGAGTTGGTCTTCGAATTTCGGGAAATCCGAGCCACGATCTTTCTTGCTGTGCGTCCGTTGAGTAAACGAGATAAAAATAAAAATTTCTTTCTTTGCGCTTATATCCTAGCAGCAGTTTCTGCTATTCTGTGAGTGCTTCTCAGCACCTCCCTAGTGCATGCGAAATCAGTTACGTTTGCCGTAGGTCAGCCCCACGTACGGTATTTAGTTTTAGCTATATACTCACCATTGTATGGTGCTGCGAACAAGGCAGCCCTCAAAGTATTTTGACCTTCGGCGGTTGACTACAGTTATCTAGGTTTTTCACTGCCCTGCCGTTGGCTGTACGTGTTGGGAGGTTTCAGTTGTCGTTGCCCCGAGTGACATCCCTTCTTGTTCTGTACTTGCAGTGGTCAGCGATGGACGTCTTCGAGAGCCGCCTTGTGGGACATCGCCGCCGCCACTGAGGTGCACGCCGGCAGCCGAACGTTGAACTGAGTGAGTGCCGGGCGTTCCTCTGGACGCGAGCCCTAGATGCACGTGGGAATCCTGTAGGTCGTGCCTGCCCGAGTCTAAGAAACCGAGGGCTGTTATCTGACAAACCTCGCAGTTAGCTGGGCCCGATGTGTCGTCTCTTAGTTGCCTGACTATCTGGCCTGCCAGCTTACGTATGCAGACTCTGCCGATTTAACTTTTCTCCCCACTTATTCCCCGTCTGCCTAATTACATTTGATTACGTGTATCCAAGCAGAACAGTTATCTGTGCGTTCATTGTTTCTCCGTTCGTAGCTTTGTGGGACAGGCGGACAGCTACTGTGATAGGGGTGACAGCCATGTGAACAACTCATAGACTTCTGGCCGCGATACCTTGAGGGTCAAGAGTTCGCGTCAACTGCCAGTAGACGAAGAATGCTTTTAATTCCGGTTAGTTCATACTTTCCTTATTCGAATATTGTGCTCATGTTGTGCTTCTTCGCATATAAGTGAATCCGGTATTTTTCTGAGATAGGGGCGGGGGATAAACAACTTGCTAGAACTGATGGTGTCCATTATAATAATAGCGTCTTTTCTAATGTTACCAAAACGCGCTGTTTTGACATAGATAAATCCACCTACCACACACGGAGACACTTCTAGGAAATGTTCCCGTGGGTTTCTCCGAAATTGCGTTTAGAGACCGCCGGCAAGTGCGCGACGTCGGTGCCTGGAAATATATCGGTGTTCTGTCTCAGTTGAGCAATGTTAATTGATAATGGTTGTTGTCACGTAGATCGGATGAGGAATTTCGTACGACCATCAAGCAGTGCCAAGTTAGGAAGCTTAATAAAATATGCGACACGCGAGCGGCGCCGTGAAAGTACTGGTTACTGCAAACGTTAATATGACTACGAAGAACGTTAGGCTCCACCGAGACGCATAAATAGTGTTGTCCGTATTATTTGATGTATGACCAATAAAGAGAAGGATTGGTGCGGTCTTATGGTTATTAGATTTATAAATGTGCCTCTTTCAAATTTATAATGTACCATATTTTTTGTGATGTCTATTTTTATAAAAGCAATGTCTTCACAAATGTTCTACAAGCAATCGGTTCTACAAGCATCGTTTTCAGAATAACTTATTTTGACGCTAAATAATCGCACTTTGGCTGAACTGTAGTACGCTGCGGCTCAGATGATGAATTTCAACCGGCCTAACCTTATCAGAATTCCGAGAGAGAGCCTTATTTCAAATGCTTTGAGACATTCGGTTTGTCGTAAGCCCCGCAACCGGCCTAAACTGAACGAATACCGTGGGTCTCTCTAGAGACTACGAGGGGAATAAGCTGCCAGACACATCGCCGTATTTGAAACTGCTCTCCTTCAAATCCTTAAATAGGGGCGTCGGCACCAAGAAGGACAGTTCATTTATATGATGGCAAATCCACTGCTCTAAGCACGGCCCGCGCTTGAACACACTGGGTTGAGCGTTGCTTTGGTACCAGGCCACCGGCATAGGCTGTGCACGCGCGAGATGGTCAATATCAGGGGAATGAAAATACACAGCAAAAATATAGCGCAAAAAATGTCTTGCGGAAGCACCCCTCTGCCCTTTCGTTCCCTGCACTTAGGTGGTCTCTGCGACCATCCTCCACGAGCCTTTCGACCTTCCGAGTGCTGCGTCGTGTCCTTCCCCTTTGCTTGCATATCCGGCTGTCTTGGCAGTTTTATTCCACTAAATGGACACTTTAATATTTGTCATTTCACTGTAGTGTGGTTAAAAAAATAAAAATCCCCCCCCCCCCCCCAAAAAAAAAAAATCAGATAAGATCCCTCGACGAGGATGTGTCTGATTTGCACAGCTGCCGGCGGAGGCCGACTATCACACACCAACCCAAGGTTAACAGGTTAATCGGTAGAATAGCGCGCTGGGGCCAGTGGCTATTACCCGCGTCAGCGTAATGTCAGTTTCAACGTCACCGCGGAAACGCGCGAAAGGCTGGTTCACGGATCACTGTTTTTTTCACAAACTAAATCGTTTTCGGTAGGTGTGAGCACAACGGCGTCAACGCCCAACCACGTGCGCGCCAAAAGAGCGGGAGTAGGGTGCCCCGTATCTCATGGGGCACAAAACGGCGTCTTTACGTCTCAGCTCCTCGGGCGCGTTTAGTATAGTCCGCTTACCACGGGGGTGTTGCTGCTGCCCTCTGTAGTTCAAATTCACTTTGGCGGAGGCGGTGATCCCTCAGTACCTCGTTAGCTGCCTTCCGTGCGGCCCGAGCCCATGCCACTACGACGTGTATGTCGCTTTGGGCCTGCAGCCGTACTGACACTCTACCCCTACGCCGCTGAGGCCGAGCAGCGTAGCCGTGTTAGCAGTCGCTCAAGAGTATGGGAATGCTCCCCGCGAACCAGTAGATGGCGTTAGCTCGTAGGTCACGTGGGGCGCGTCTAGACGGACACTTTTGTCAAACACGCCTAGCTGTGCCCATGCACTCATGGCACATATCCATACGGGTGATTGAGGGATATTCACGTGGCCAATGTCGTACGAATAATGTCTGGAGGGCCATCTGCTCCAGGAGCACAACCACATGGTGCACAGCCCGGTTATTGCCTTTTCCCAGCAGTTACGCCTTAGTGCAAGTTCTGTCTTCGTGCAACTGTTTAGTTCTGTATAATACCCCTGTCATACGGGCACTTTCAATCCGGATTGAAGCGAAACGCGATTGAGGCGAAACACGATTTTCAAGCGCGCTCGACGCACCGCGCTACACGGCACATTTCGATCCCGATCGAGAAGTTGCACCGGTTGCACTCACGTACGCCAGATGGCGCTAAAAATGTACTTCGTGGTTGGCGTTTGGTAACTTTGCGCGGTCGTAGTTGTACGAGCTATATAAATGTTACTGCAATGTTTGGGTGAAGTTATTTGATACAATTTGTGGCGTTAGTTGAAGTTGTCACCTTCTGTGCCACTACTAAGCGGGGACGAGAGTATTACCGCTTCCCCATCATGGCGCTTGGAAACCTCGATCACGCTTGAGAAACCAGGATTGAGTTCGAGCGAGATCGGACTCGATCGCGATTGAAACTGCCGTGTAGCAGCGCCCGATCCGGATTGAGCTCGATCCGGATCGACTCAATCGCGATTGAAAGTGCCCGTGTGACAGGGGTATAAGTTCGGATCATACGCTGTATCAGATAAAGCGTTATTTTATTTCCCATTCCCGGGAGAAGCGCTGGAAGTCCTAGCGCGAGAAGTTCTGTGTGGAGTCAACGATGTGACCTGTTTGTCCGTATGCAACGCTTGATGCGTCGCACTTTCGCTGCATACGAAGATGCTCTTAATAAAAGTCGCTAGGGCCTCCCTACATTGCTACTGGACTCCCTATATCGCACCTGGAAAGATGTCTACCCCGCAGTGCATCTTTGTATAGTAGGGAAGCCAACTTGTAAGGACTCTTTGTATAGCTCCCCATAGAGAAACATGACGTCTGATAGAGGTATTTAATAAAAGGCCCTTGGGCCATGATAGTTAGAAATCAAGTTTCTTATATTACCCCCTAGAAAAAGTATTCCCAACAGTGCATTTATGCATATTAGTGAAGCCGACTTTGATGGGGCTTTTGCGAAGGGGTTTTGCGAAGGTATTTTAAGGGGCCACGCAGACAAAACACAAGTTTGGTTCATTCGAAAGAGTGCCTCGCTAGAATCATACTGACACCACTTTTAAAGTAAACTTCGCTCGAATAAGCTATTTCATTAGGGGAAAAAAAGGGAATAGTCATGCGACTAACTAGCTCATTTCACGCACTAGAACCTATGACGTAATATGCACAGCTGTGCGATTGGCTGAGGCTGGCAAAAGCAAACGCAAGTTAGGCATGGCTTGTAGGCTTGCAATGTGAGCTTTTTCCGCTTAACTATGATGTATATTCATTTTATAGCAGTAAGAATGGTGGGATAAACAATGGAAGTTACGAAAGTACACGTAAGCATAGAAGTACCAGTGCGTACTGCTGTTGGTACTGCGCGCACTATGCTTGTTATAGCTGCACAGCATTCCTGCGCTTTGGGGGTTGTCTCACACGACGCTGGCCGATTGGCGCAAGCGGCATTGTCTTAGGTGACCCTGTTTGTCGAGCATACCCATGCTTCACAAAACTATTACTACCTACCGTAACAAGAACAAGCCAGGTGCAAATGCGGTCCTGCGGAGTATGGTGGCGCCATCTAAGAGGACTAATGGTAAACAAGGCGTTGGGCAGTCCGCTTCAGACCAAACAATGCACTAACGTTCGCTTGAAGACCCAATCCGGAGCCCTCCACTACGGCGCGCCTCATCGCCTACGTAGCGTCGGCGCATTAAACCTCATAAAATCGAATCAATCACTTGACCTGCCCTGGTTACGTTATCGCAGTCGTCACGAAACACATGCTTTGGCGAGAGAATCAAAATTTTAACTTAAGTTGTTTCATCTGTGAGTGAATAAACCATCGTTTGCTTCCGGACAATCGTGGAGGCACTATAAAACACAAAATCTCTCGAATAAAACTTTATTTTGTCGGCATGGCCCCTTCGAGATAAGGCACCAGGTGCTTCATAAATCCCTGTAAGCCGTCTTTTAATTCTCCATAAAATGTCTGCCCAGCAAGTCATTTGTGTATAGTAGTGAAGCCAGCTTTACAGGGGTCATTATGCAGTGCTTTGTAGGCATACATGGGGTCTTATTAGTATGTAATAAAAGGCCCTAGGGCCTTCCTACTTTGGCATCAGACTATTACATTGCCCATATAAACTATTGTTTCCAGCAGTGCATATATGTGTAGCAGTGTAGGTAACTTTAAAGCGGCTCGGTGTGTTACAGAGCGGCTTTAACGTTTACTCAACCATTCCTACTTTAAAGTTTCTGCGAGTTTTATATATATATATATATATATATATATATATATATATATATATATATATATATATATTATATATATATATATATATATCTATATATATATATGACCTCGGGGAGTCATAATTACCGCATAGCCGTAGGTCGACAACAGTCGCATGTTGGTCGTGTCACTTTGGAAGGGTCGATTGTGAATTTGTTTTAAAACCGTTTTCGTTTGCATTACTTGAAAGCTATCGAAATCATTTATAGTAACCCTGTAGAGGGTTTGATAGCTAAGAATAAGTTCGAAAGCATCCTGCGGAGCCCGAGCGTGCGTTTGACCAGGACGAACGGAGTAGGCCGGGTCAACAAAGGGGAAGAGTTGCAGAGAAAGTATCGCTGGGAACGTTGAAGCATGCAGTATCCCTACTGTGTCGGTTCGCCGTTATTATGCTTTTACACAAAGACCTTGAGACGACGCGGCCGACTGAAAGAGAGAAATAAGCGAAAGGGACCGGTGTTCTGCAAAAAAATGCGCAGTAGCAGATGATAAAAGTTGGAACGGCATAATATCGAAAATTGGTTTCGTTTCGGAGGCAGTTGCAGCCGACGTGTTTCGCTCCAGGGGCTCGTCCGAGAACAGACGCGGCGGAAGTGAATGCGACTAAAAATAGCATTGCAGTATAAGCGAAGGAATTGATCGCGAGGAACTAGAAAAACAATATGTGGACCGAGTGCGGCAGTCATTTCGGACAGCGGCTGTGCGTGCGAGAGAACGCCGATACGCCCCCGGACCACTCTTCAAATAAGTCCCCGCAGGTAGGAAGCGGTTTGTTCGCCACTGCCTCGTCGGGATAGTTTTGTGGGGTCTTCGCGCCCGTTTTCTTCGCTTCGTGAAATCATTTTCCTTCCACACGCGGCCCGGCTTCCAAGAAAAGGGTTGTTAGGATTTGTTAGCTTTCACCGGGTGCCGCGCGAATATTGGGAAAGAGCCAATTGTGTGTTCTTGTGTCAGCAACTCGTTCGGTGGTCCAATATTTGCCTAGGATCGCATTTAGGCGTATGTTTGTATGTTTTGTGCAGCAACCCGTTCGAGGAGACCTTGTTTGTATGTTTAACCTGGCTGCCCTCACAAACGTGCCATAACGATGTTGCCTGTGGCAAAAGGGGCACGTGACGGGCGTGTTCCGAATGCTCGCCGTCTCGGGTGAGCGTCGATCGCGTTCCAGAGTGTGTCGTAATTTCCGTCAAGTTACTTTGCTGGGAGCCGGCTAAGATGTTTGCCGTTGAATGCGGCATTCGGTGTCGTACGTCGTAGACGCGATTTTAACGCGAGATTTCTACGCAAACGGAACCACGGTGGCATGCTATTAAAGACGACAGTCAGTTGTAGTAAGAGAAACTGCTAATAATGTTTAAGGCCTAGAATGAGTCCTTTTAATGGACATTTGCCGTTTATAAGTTCCAGTGTGTACTAATTTTACACTCACTTGGGCTACCTAAACGAAAAACTCTATCACTCGAATCAACCGCTCATCACCCGACCACCGACAAGGAAGGACTCACTGCGTGCCCACACTTCTCGCACCGCAACCTTCTCTTTCTACCAGATCTTCTATAACGCCGTAAGTTCGCCCAGCTCCGTCGCATTTCTACGAAACTAGCTCTAACATTTCTCTTTCGGCCACCCGAATACACTTTTACTCTTTTTATTTAAAGGGACAGACAACCGATTTCTGTCGAGTACATTTTCTCTATCCCGCGTGAAAGGGCGCCGTCACTTATAACACCTGAACCCGAAACGAGTTTGCTGATAGCGCCCTAGAACGTTTGGAATCGTAATTTTTAAATCTGCGATTTATACGCGGCCCGCCGAAAGGAATGCTTGCAACCATGACACTGAGCCGTGCGTCAACATACTTCACGTATGTTGACGCGCGGGAGATGAAAAGGGGTATTTAAAAACTTGTCCCTGGCTGAAACACCACGAATGTGCAACCTTTCCTATTCCTTTATGCGGCTTTTGAATCAGGCGTTGAAACCGGCGGAGTTGTTTGGACACGTACGGTAGTGACGTTCAGACACTGCATGGCGTCGCCTTTCAGACTTCAGAAATTTTAGTGCAAAATTAAAAGTTATTCCCGCCTGTTTGTTTAGAAGTTCCTTCCGGCTACCCCAGTATATAAAACGCTGGCTTTGATGTGAGCTAGAGGACATGCACTCCACAAAAATCGGTTGTCTGTCCCTTTACACCTGGCGCTGGTGTTTAACTTGGCGCAAAACTTCGAAAACCAACCATCGCGGTTTTCCAACTCCGCCCTGTAACCCTGCCGTTTAAACCTATCGGTAGTAAATATAACCGCGATATTATTCTTATCTCAACGACACCTTGATCATCAAAATCGGTCAGTAAATTGTAGCTTAACAGATTTTTCTATAGCATTCTCACTTTTAAACGACACCCATGTGTGTCGTTTGAAAGTGAGAATGCTATATTAGATGTGTCATATGTGTGCACACATCTGACCTAAGCCTAAAAACGGTTCCACGCCGTATACTTTCTAACCAAACTATTCCACGCAAAAACAAATACGTGCCAGCCCTATAATGCCCTCAACCGTGCGCACATAACCACACCAACGTCACTATCAAAAACCCGCGTTTTCAACCTCGAGAGCGCAATCTCAACCAACAACGCACTGACGATTACTGTGCTCCCTAATGCGAAATTTGTGCGCAGCGCGATCTGCAGTCTTCTCGGTCACGGCGCATATTTGCTGCCTCTCAGGAAGTGATCGCGTGATCAGCGAACGCATGGCGGCGCGCGCTCATCATCATTATCATCAACACCAGAGCCTATCTACGCCCCCTGCAGGGCAAAGGCCTCTCCCATTAATCTCCAATTATCCCGGTCCTGTGCTTACTGCGACCACTTCTTCTTGATCTCATCTGCCCATCTAACTTTCTGCCGCCCCCCCTGCAACGCTTGCCTTCTCTAGGGATCCACTCTGTTACCCTTAATGACCAGCGGTTACCTTGCCTTCGCATTACATGCCCTGCCCACGTCCATTTCTTCTTAATTTCTACTAAGATGTCCTTAACACGCGTTTGTTCCCTGACCCACTCCGCTCTCTTCTTGTCCTTTAATGCTACACCTATCATCTTCCGTTCCATTGCTCGCTGAGTCTTCCTCAAGTTAATTGAACCCTCACAGTGAGCCTCCAAGTTCCTGCCCCGTAGGTGAATAACGGCGGCGCGCGCTACTCTGCCGTTACCTCACAGCGCGTCGTCGCCGCCGCCGATTATGTTGTTGCAAATCGTGTTTGAATCTCCCGCGCAATTGTCACGTGGTTCGGATGAGCCGCGAACGGAGGGGCAACTGACGCGAGTTTGAGAAGGGAGGGCGCTCCGCAGCGGCGACGCATGGCGAAAGTGTGAGGGGGAGGCAATGAGAGAGATGACGCCATAGCAGAGCGTGCCGCCCTCTCCCTCACACTTTAGCCAGTGCTCTTTTCCGTTTCTTTCTGCCTTCGGTGCCTCGTTCGCTCACTCGGTTACGCGGATATCGACGTCGCCGACGCCAAACTACGGTACCGGGTGCCAAAGTGCTGCGCACCAAAACACGTCGTCCGGGCGGACCAAATACGTCCGCCGCATTCTTTGTGGGAGGCGCGAGAGTGGAGGGCGGGAGCGGGGTCGCGGTGTAGGAGGGGAACGGAGGAGAGGAAGTTGGCGGGGTGGCAGAAACACATTATCTTTCGGCGTAATTTGCAGCGGAGCGTGCAGATACGCGGCCAGTTTATAGAGGATTACAATCGCCGTTAGTGTCATTTGGTCCGACCGCGTGTGTCTGCTCAGCGGAACATAATGAAGTTGATCTAGTGATTAATCAGCTCACGGAACCGCAATCGTTTCGAAACATCATTAGTACTGGACCGTTATTATAAACAGAGGTAGGCATCGGGGGGCAAATTTGTTACCGTCACATCTGGTAGATGTGGGCATGTGATGCTGCTTTGTTGCGAGCCAAGCGTCAACTGCTAAGTAGACGGAGCAAATAAAGCTTTGCCATAGGAAAGGCGGCAAGGAGAACCATAACATTGCGGCCGCGAAATGACACTTCGAACGTCTTGGGGAAAAAGGTTATTTCTTGCCCTGCATGACTTGGGAAAAAATTCTTTGAAAATATACATTTATGGACTATGGCGTTGTGCTGCTGAGCCTAAGGTCGCGCGTTCGATCCGTGTTTCGAGATTTCGGCGCACGCTTAAGATCCCCAGGTGGTCAAAGTTAATCCGGAGCCCTCCACTACGGCTCCCCTCGAAGCCCGGGCCAGGCGTAGCTTCGGTGCGTTAAACCACCAAAATCAAAAGTATGTTCTGTGCGGAAGCGAATGGATTGCTAGAACAAATTCGATAACCGATTGCCTTTCGCATCGAGTGCCAATACTAGGCATTCCCGCGTGTAGGGCCAAATGAACGACATTAACCGCGAATGTGGCTTTGCTCGAAACGTCGTGCAAATGGCATTAAAATTTTCTCGACCCGCGTTTACCCATGTTGCTTTCCTTTAGGCCCGACGCGTGCACTCTCAGAGGATACCGGGGTTCAGCTTTACCACAATGCGCTCGAGTGACCATTTCATGCTGCGAACAATAACAATTCAGCGAATGACAGCTACGTGCATAATAATTGACTCAAAAGTGTGATGATCTGTGTTGTGGCACTGTGCAATGCAGAACGCCATGCATGCGTTATGCCGCAGAGACCGCGGACTTAAAATAGTGTACGGTGAAGCTGAGCGGCAGGATTTTTTTGTGTGGTACAGCTTTGTCCATAATGTTTTTCAGCTGCCTTTAAATTGCACCCGAAACTGTTGCGCTGGTGCCGAAAGTTCCAAACTCATGTGGCACAACATATTCACGGGACGCCAGGTGACGTAGGGATGTGTGTTGTGTGTGTGCGTGTGTTGATGATTTATTGTAGTGTTAACGCGCCGACGCAGCGCAGGCGACGAGTGGAGGGCTCCGGATTAATTTTGACCACCTGGGGATCTTTAATGTGCGCCGAATTCTGGCACACACGGGCGTTTTTGCTTTTCGCCTCCATTAGAGAAGCGGCCGCCGCGGCCGGGAATCGAACCCGCGACCTCGTGCTTAGCAGCACAACGCCTTAGCCACTGAGCCACCGCAGCGGGTGTGTGTATATATAATATATGTACAAACAGATTTGGAGGAGCAAGCTAGGCCTTCGCAAAAACACGTTGGAGGCTTTTTTTTTTTTTTGCTAGGATACTCATACGAATGTAATATGCCTTTGTGGTCTGCTGAGAGCCGATTGCAGATAATTTCCATAATTGTCTGTTGTATTCCGTTAATACACCTTCCCCCAAATTTACCGCCGTAAGAAATGCTTTACCCGAAGCCTGCGCATTGTTAACATCTAAAAAAAGCGCACTATTTCTGTTTTACGGTGACGTTGGTGCGGTGAATGGTTGCCGAGGTTGTCTCCCCCCCATCCTCCACCCCCCCCCCTTAAAAAAAAAAAGTGCTGGCATAAGTGATCTGCGGTCAGCGCTGAAACCACTTTCGCAAACGGCAGACTAAAATGCAGTCTTGATGTGCGGGGAATTGCTGTGATGTGCGGGGAATTTGGGAGGCAATTACGGTGGTTATCGGCTTTTCCCCTCGTGTAATTCTATGAACAGCTGCGATTACGGTGGTTATCGGCGTTTCCCCTCGTGTAATTCTATGAACAGCTGCGCAAGTAATGATTAGAAATTTAGCTGAAGCACTAATAGACTGCGTACCTATTAGATTGCGAAAACATCATAATCCTGCGGGTGAAATGTTTCCGAGTAATGTTTCTGCATAAATTAACGTTGTTTCTGACGGGCGCTGCCGTCTTTCTCGGCACCGAAAGGCTTGGAGTGGCCGCAGCCCCGGCAGGGGCTGCGGCAAGGCGCCACGCAGAGCGCGCTGGATCGCTGGTGACTGCTGAGCCGCTTGGTGAGGCAGCGACATTCGACACACGACCGTTTTTGTTTTTCGCCTCCATCAGAAAAACGGCCGCCGCGGCCGGGATCGAACCCTTTTCCTTTGGTTCCGCAGAATAGCGCCTCCCCCCCCCCCCCCCCCCTTTCCCCGGCGGATCCAACGGAAGGAGTAGGCGCGGGAATCCGCCATATGGGAACAATGTGTCTCAGATTGGCCTTGTAGACCTCAACAACCAACCAGGGACATTTGTTTCCGAGATGACAAGTTCACGAATTCCTGTCTATATATGCCGGAAATGGCACCTACAGGCTTCACGAGACTAAAGAAAACGTAGACCACGAGACCACGTTAGAGATCCCCAGGTGGTCAAAATTAATCCGGAGCCCTCCACTACGGCGCGCCTCATCGTCTGCGTAGCGTCGGTGCTTTAAACCGCACAATCAATCAATCAATCAATCAATAACGGAAAACGTGCACGTTTTATTGACCTGGTTCAAAAAGGCGTTGCGGCTTCGCGAATGGTATTCTATCTTCCGCTTGGTGTAATCCCATTTTTTAACAGTCTTCTGTGTTCCCCACATTGATCGTTTACTTGTTGATCGTATACTTGTTTACTTGTTTACATTTATCGTTTACTTGTGTGTGTGTGTGTGTGTGTGTGTGGTGAGAGAGAGAGAGAGAGAGAGAGAGAGAGAGAGAGAAGAAGGGGAAGAAGGAGAGAGTGAGAGGAGAGAGAGAGAGAGGGGGGGAGAGAGGGGGGGGGGGGGCAGTTTTCTGCGTACTTATCGTGTTTCGTGCGGCTATTGTGGTGAACCTTCCAACAACGTCTTGTTAGTGCAGGAACTCAACCGGCGAACGATGTCATGTCAGAGTGAATACTTACTTAGGTCAACAAAAGGCACTTTACGCCAAGCTCTCGGCCCTGGATCTCGGACCGCCATGGTTCTGTTTTAATCATCATCATCACCACCACCACCACCACCACCACCACCACCACCACCGGCAGCAGCAGCCTGTCTACGCCCACTGCAGGGCAAAGGCCTCTCTCATTAATCTCCAATTATCCCGGTCCTGCGCTAGCTGCGACCAATTTATCCTCGCAAACTTCTTGATCTCATCTGCCCATCTAACTTTCTGCCGCCCCCTGCTACGCTTGCCTTCTCTAGGAATCCACTCTGTTACCCTGTTTTCATCCGAATGTAATTTAGAAACGTGTGCCGGGTTCTCGGACCCATTTGATCGAAGGGTAATTGGGAAAACGAATGTGAAACACGTCTCCTCTTGCGCCCTCCCCTTCTCTGAACCTTCCGTGCATCTTAACCTGCCATTTCCCTAGCTAGGCCTGTGAGGACGGCTTTTTGTGGACGGCTTTTTCCCCGTCCACATTTCCTCATTGAAACCTCCGTTGCGCTCATCATGAACCGGGTCATTCGTCGGCCTGCCACTCTGCTCAGACGCACGCATATGCGCGCAGCGAGAAACACCTTTGCGCGCTCCCCGTGAGGAAGGGCCCTTTCTCATCTCTTCCTGTCCTGGTGGGGAAGGAGCGGAGTTTTATTGCGTCACGCGCCCACGTACGCTCATATTTTTGCTCTGAGCACACAGGTTACGCGTTCGGTGTTCAGAGCGATGATTGTATGCCACAACATATGCCACAACAACGCATGCGTCATACACCATTGCGATAGTCTAAGTGTTCATTACCGGTATTTAAAGCAAACGGCTTCTACGCAGCACCCGCTGTCTGCGTGGCTCAAATGGGCTCTGATTGATTCGTGCTTTAACCTTGCTTTCCTGTTCGCACGATCTGTGCACCACGTGGCGCTTGCATCTGTACTGCGTAAAATGCCGTGGATGTGTAATTTAGCAGAGAAATAAGCCCACGCGTCAAGTAACGGCAAAACGTTCGGCCCAAAAGAAAGAGAAGCATTTATCAGCCATTGTTACTGATTTCTGGCCCAGATTAATTGCACAAGATAACCATGTAGCTTTGGGAGATTTCGCTATCGTGATGGTTGAGTCACTCCGGTATGTTTTTATTGCGTGAGCATCACTCGCGCGATATTCCGTTCCAAGATAGCTACATCCCAGGCAGTACAGGTGGGATGTTAATTAAAGGTGTTGACATGCTGCGCCCCGCCCCTAAACTGAACTAAAATGTATCAAATCACCCTTATTACGAAGAGAATGCGTAGAATTGAGCCAAAAGAACATTTTACAGTGAAGAAAAATCACGGGTCTCGCAAAAATATTGACGCCGCTGGGCCTCGAACCCAGGCCGCTCGCTCCAAAACCCGAGATCTACCCCTAAGCCACTTAGACTTTTTTTCCTTTATTGTACGGGAGAATACGCTCCAACATGACAGTAAGAGGACTACATAGTCAAGCAAACAAGAGAATACACTAAAGTTAGGGCAAGCACAAGCATCGAAATTCAGGCAAACACACAAAAGCGTTCAAAAGAGGGAATCAGTCAGGTGGTTGGGCGAAAGATGTTACACACACTATGTACAAACTCCAGTTTCTCGAAAATATGACATTGTTGGTCTAGGTGGCTCCGCATGCTTATCACATAAGCGACATCGGCACAGACCGTATGCGCTTTCACTCTTTCCTTCGCCTCTGGAAGCACTGCGAAAACTACAGTTATCGCCAGCACGGAGCGGCACTGCGTGATTTGCTCGTCGCACCCGATGCGCCTTCCATTTCTGCTTTGTTTTTGTGGATTCTTTTTTTCCAAGTTGCTATCGAAAAGCCTTCATTGCTGCAACTGAAGGAAAACCGGCCAACAGCCGCTACATGGCCTTAGTGACGTAATTCGATCCGTCGAAGAACGTCAAGACGGGAAAAGAGCTAAAAAGCTTTTGAGCGAGTTTCCAAGTTTTCTGATGGGCATAGAGCAGTAATTTTTGACTGAGGTACTTTGCGACCCCCTACTCTAAGTACTGGGTGTGTTGAGTGACTACGTTCTGCGAGCATTGAAGATTTCAAAAAAGTTGAAAAAAGTGTTGCAGGGTCCCTTTAAAGCAAACATGTCATAGGGTGGCTCACCAAAATAGCCGAATGGCGAAAATCGGATTGAGAAAGGCGCGATATCCATATCTTTTCTGAGTGTTCCTACAATATTCTTGCAATCTACAAAACAGTGATCAATTGTCTCTGGTCGTGAACAGAGCCCGGCTTGTTTAGCAGTTGTTTAAAACAGCAGAAAGAGCGTTCGAAGCGAACTAGTAGATGCGGTTGGGTGCGCTCAGGAAGTGGCGGGCTTTTGCCCACAGGAGAACAGAATCTCGCATCACTCGCGCATTACGTGTCTCACTTGGGGAAAACGGCGGTGTCCCCAGTTTCCCCCAAATGCGCCCTTTCAGCATAGTTCCCATTGGCTGCCTTGCAACATACTCGGCCTGGTGGATTGGCCAGTCACGATGGGAGCAGCCGTCCGAAGCCCACGTCCGTGCGATGCACGAGTTCCCGTTTGGCTGCGCCGTCAACTGCCCACCCATAAGTCACACGTACCCACTCAGGGGGATTGGCCAATGACTCTCAGCCGATCAGCCAGAGTCAGAATGTTCAGAAGGCTGACAGCCGATTCACCTATCCCCATCGGCAGCGATGTCAACACACCCCCACCCACATATTTGCTTGAACAATTTAGCGACGAGTGATGCTCGCGCATTCCGGCATCATGATACGAAGCGTAGGTGCCCGTAACTGTTTTTTACCCGAGTGTTGTGGGGAAACACCAGATGTTCCTATTGGCAACTGCGATTTCAATGTGCGGGCGTTCTTACGTTTCGTCCCACTGATAACATGCTGCACTAAAAAGTGGAACCTCATGGCGTACCTGATGATGATGATGATGATTTCTATTGGTTTCCCCCTTTGTATCGGGTGATGACATGTCATCTTACCAAAAAGACTAATATACCTATGTTTTACACTTTGGTTCAATACTAGCGCTGCTTAGGGCAGGCACAAAAAGCTTAATAGGCACAAAATACTTTTTTTTTTCCTGTTACAAGTGGTAACTGTCCTAGGCAATATTCCCCTCTCTGCTTTTCGTCCACCAGCATTCTAATCTTCTTTTCGTCGTCCCTCGACAGCCTTGAAGTTAACTTCCTCTGTGATACCCTTAAATCCTAGGGCTTCTGACAGCCCAATATTCCCTTCATGTAGATTTGGATGGATACCCTCACATTCTAGCACGATGTGCCGCATAGTTTCTGTTTCTTTTCCGCAGACCACGCATACCCCATCATTTTGTGAATACTTCCCCACAAAACTCTTAGTTCGCAGGCAACCTGCTCTAGCCTCAAAAAGCAAAGCACTGCCCTGGGAATTATCGTAGAAATTTTCCTTTCTGATGTTCATCTTCTCAGCCCTGTACATCTCTAACGACGTTTTGGCTTCCATTTTTTCCCTCCATTTATTCGTTTCAATCTGCCTTGCCTCTTTTTTGGTTACCTTGGCTGTTTTGGATTCCCCACTGTTCTTTCCGTATTTCATCGTTAGCCTTCTAGTCTTTCTTAACCATTGCGTGTCCACGCTTTTCAAGTATAGGTACCTAAAAACCTTAGCTGCCCACCTTCGTTGATCCATTGCCCTCAACCTCATCTCAAAGCATATTTTACTCTGAGCTTCTCTAACTTCAAACGACGCCCAGCCCATATCTCCCTGAACTGCTTCGTTTATTGTTTTTCCATGCGCGCCTAAGGCAACGTCCTACCGTTCTCTGGTTTACTTAAAGGGCCCGTGATAGAACGTCTGTTTTTAAAGGCAGAGTACAGCATTCGCAACGTGAGACCCGGAACCATTACTCCTTTCCACATTCCTCTTACTACTTCATATTTGTTATACCCCCACAGAGCTCTATGCTTCATTATAGCTGCGTTTCGCTTTCCCTTAACCTTAAGTTGCTCCTCGTGAGTACTTAAGTAGTTATCCCCTTCGTTTATCCACACTCCCAAATATTTATATTCCTTGACTCCAGGTAATTCGCCTTGCTGGATAGACACTACGTCGGTGGTAGCGTCATTGAAAACCATTATTCCTGATTTTTCTGCACCGAAATTTAACCCGAGGTCAGTGGCTTCCTGGCCGCAAATATTTATTAGCCGCTGCATATCGGTTTGGTTATCAGCTAAAAGAACAATGTCGTCTGCGTATAACATTCCCGGAATATGCTGTTGTACCACTTCGCCTTGCAGCATATGGGTTAGGCTAAACCCTACTTGACTTTCTTCCAGTTTCTTTTCTAACCCTGCCATGTAAAGCATGAAAAGTATTGGGCTCAAAGGGCATCCCTGTTTCAGTCCCCGATGGTGTTGACCTTCCGGGCGCATTTCTGTCCTTCCCAGTAAGGTGCACTCTATTGTCTTTATAGATTGCTATAAGGAACTGTACTAACTCGTCATCTAATCCCTGGAGTTTCAACATTCTCCACAGCCGTTCTCTGTTTACGTTGTCATATGCCCCTTTAATGTCCAAGAACGTAATCCATAGTGGTCTATTCTGTGCTTTCGCAATTTCAATGCATTGCGTTATCACGAACAGATTGTCATCCAGTCGCCTGTCTTGTCTAAATCCATTCTGCAGTTCCCCAAGTATTTCATTTTCTTCCATCCATGCTTGAATTTCTGATTTTATCGCCTGCATTACGAATCTATACACCACTGACGTTACTGTGAGTGGTCTGTATGACTCAATACTGGCTTTGTCTCCTCTGCCTTTATATTTAAATTCATCCTACTTTCTAACCAGTCCTCTGGTACTTGTTTGGTTTCTATTACCTTATCTATTGCCCTCATAAACGATTCCTTACTTTTAGGTCCAAGTAGGTTTATCAGTTGCATTGGTATTCCGTCCGGGCCCACTGCTGTCTGGGGGGAAACCTTTTGCTCTGCTTTTTTCCAATCAAGGTTGCTCAAACTTATTTCCCTTTCCGCAGCCTTTTGTGGCGCTGATGTTATCGGTGCAGGTTTCCCTACCACTATTATCCTAAACTTCTCACTAATCACTCGATGAATATGCGCCAACGCGTGCTCTCCTTCTAAATGTTCCCCCTCCTCATCAATCAGGAATTTTTGATGGTTATCGTTTTTTGAGCTTAGTGATTTTACATGGTTCCAAAACTTCTTGGATGCGCTTTTGTCCTTCTTCCGTATTTCTGCCATCCATTGTTCGCTTTTCTGCTTGATCTTCGCTTGCACCATTTTCTGCACTTCTAGTTTTCCCACGGTAGACATCCCACTTTTCCTTCACTACCTCCGGTTCCATACTACAGTCAAACTCCGCTACAACGAAATTCACGGGGATCACGAAAAATTTCGTTGTAGTGAGAATTTCGTTGTCGCGGAAAAATCAGTAAATAAAGAAAACAGGGCAGGCGTCTAACTGGCGTCGTGAAATCTCCCACCTACCTTTTCGCCCCAATGTTGC
The DNA here is from genome assembly GCA_013339765.2 of Haemaphysalis longicornis. Classification (NCBI taxonomy): domain Eukaryota; kingdom Metazoa; phylum Arthropoda; class Arachnida; order Ixodida; family Ixodidae; genus Haemaphysalis; species Haemaphysalis longicornis. The sequence goes on along the minus strand of CM023448.1, from coordinate 131,540,010 downwards.
CAACTTGCTTGGAGCTCGCTCCGCCAAAAATAGCACCCTTTTTATAGCACGCAGTTTATATCGTAATTTGCGGTCACAACGCGTCTCGCGGCGCTTAGACCAGCGTTGTAATATGCGCGTCGTACTCGCGGAGATCCGCGCAAAAGCAGGCGTCGTGAAATCACAGCGCGGAGTTTATATTTTAATTTGCGGTCACGGATATGCACAGGATATGCACGACACACTGTGAGCATTTTATTTCCAAAACTTGAAAAAATCGCTGATTTTTTACTGTTTGCGATTTCGCACGAGCAACGGGAGAATGCGCTGCTCACAGTCTGCGAGGAGCTGCATGGCGACATCATCGTCATGGGCGCCAAGGAAACTACGTAAAACATCCAAGGAGTCTATGACCTGCGACGCGGTCACTGACGTCGGGACCATCGGAACACCATGCCCGACTTCTTCGTCGTCGGATGAATCGGCGGCGGTGGCGGAGGCGGCGCGAGCACTCTTGAGGATCTCGGCATCGCTCAGCTCCTCGTAGACGATCACGTCCGCGTCGGCATTTACGTAGTCGCTCAATGCTACGTTCTCAGGAACAATGCCGGCTTCCTCGAGAGCTGCCCATGCTTCGGCCGTTGTCGGGTCTTGCCCCGGTCCAACGTCGTCGGCAGCTTTTGCATCGTCACTTGAACTGCACATCTCTTCGGGTGGAAACCCCGCGTGCGCGAAACAGTTCTTCACAACAGTTCTTCACATCGAGAAGCGTCAGCTTCTGGATGTCCGGATGTTCGGAGAAAATGTTGCTACTAATAATTTACATTGTTAGAACTTATCAAAATTAGTTAGAGTGGTTTAGTCCGTTGCAGATCGAGTGACTTGTGTCCCGGGAAAATTTCGTTGAACCGGGAGAACAATAAAAAAAGTGGTTCGTTGTGGAGGGAGTTTTAATACATTGGGGCCTATGGTATGCGGGCGGGGAATCGAAAAACCTTCGTTGAAGCGGGAATTTCGTTGTAGCGGAGTTCGTTGTAGCGGAGTTTGGCTGTAGTTCTTTTTGCTTCTCTATGTTCTCTCGACGCCTTTCTTCGCTGGTCGATAGCCTCTTTTATTTCCTTATTCCACCAGCTTCTCGGCTTTCTCTTCCCTTTCCATCGGTTTCGTTCCTTTTCTTCATTAATCTTACCCTTTATGAACGCAATTATTTCATCGTAATCCCAATTTTTGCCTGGGAATTTATTGATTTCATCTTCCAATCTATCAGCGATGATCTTTAACTGCTCATTATTCAAATTATTTCCTCCTATTGTACCTATTTCTGCATTTGTCCGGGTTGCGCCTCCAAAGTGCAAGCTAAACCGCTTGTGGTCGCTTCCTAAGCTGTCTGTTCCATTTTCATCTATCCTCATTTCCCGCAGCCTTCCGTATACTGTCTCGGATACTAAACCGTAGTCTATGCTGGACTGCCTGTTCCACCGCTTTCCCACGTTATTTGTCCGTCACACTTGCTTTCCGTGTTTACTATTACAAGCCGGTTTTCCTGACATAGATCTATCACTAGAGAACCGTTGTGGTCTGTGTATCCATCCAAACCTTCTATATGGGCATTCATATCTCCAACTATGATTATTTCGCCCGAATCTTCGAACTCGTTTATATCTCTTCTCAACAGTTTACCATTTCCTCATTTTCTTCCTAGCACTACTTCCGGTCCACAGATACACCACTCCTAACCATGTATTTTTCCCCTCTATGGTGCCTCTAACCCATAGATGCTCTTTACAACTTTCATGCACTCTCTGCCAGTCAGTCCCTTGTTTAATGAGCATGCCAACACCTCCCCCTTTCTTCATTCCTGTGGTCCTGTTGCAACCTTCCCAGACATAATAATCTATGATAGGTGGGGCTTCTAGGTCCCGGAGGTGAGTCTCGGCTAAAGCGTACACGTCTATTCCTTCCCGTTCAAGTTGCTTTTGAATTTCCACCCACTTATCTGGCTTTCTGCCTCCCTGCATATTTATGTAGCTGATTAAATATTTATTGCTTTTTGTTTTTTTTCCCTCTCGCGGACGGGGTCTGTTTTTGTCGTTTACAGAGTTGTTTGCTCCATTGTTTCCACTTAAATGGCTTCTGTCAACGCTCTCAGTTACGTCCGTAGGTTCTCCGTTTAGCTCTAGGCCTGGCTGCCTCCCGGCGTTGAGTGTGCATGTGTATCTTGCTTCCCCTTTGTCTCCTATTTTTGCCTTCCTTAGCTGCGCGGGGCCCCCTAAAAAAGCTACCGCTCTCCCACCTTTCCTTCTTTCTTTCTTTCTTTCTTTCTTTCTTTCTTTCTGCGCTTGTCCCCTGTTTCGATTAATAAAGTTTTTACTACTACAACTTTCCTTCGTTCCGTCCTTCCTCCCTTCTTTCTTTTCTTTTCTTTCATTTTGTTTAGACTTCTCTACCAGGTTATATATGCCCTGAGAATCGTCGTTTCGGGAGCCTGGTTCGAGAGCGGAAGCGACCGGGGAAAACTTGTTTTGAAGTTGTCTTTCGCTCTCTCCATACTCCCGATGTGACCTTGCAGAGAGTGGGTCTGCGAGTTCAGGCTCTTTATGCATGACTCGTCTGGCGTTGTAAACGAATCAGAGTTCGACAAAGGGCAAAGAAAAGCCGAGCACTCCAAGTTCGCGGGCGCTGAACGCTCTTGACCGAGAAACCCTGGCTTCTAATAAGCAAACATCGTTGGGCGGCCGGGGACCGGCTCCTTTTCAAGGAGCCGCACGACCGTCGAAACCGGAGAACGCTCCGTGAGTTTGAAGGGTGTTTGCTATTTTCGGAGCGCAGAGCTCTGCGTACGCTGCTAGTCTTGCTTGCTAGTCGAGGCCGCTCCGAGGATCCCCTTTCGCGAAAATGTTTAGATGCGAAATGCGATACATTATTGTGTGTGTGTGTGTGTGTGTGTGTGTGTGTGTGTGTGTGTGTGTGTGTGTGTGTGTGTGTGTGTGTGTGTGTGTGTGTGTGTGTGTGTGTGTGTGTGTGTGTGTGTTTGGGGTGGTGTGTGCGTGCCCCCGTGGTGGTGGTGCTGGGGGGTAGAGAGAGAGAGAGAGAGAGAGAGAGAGAGAGAGAGAGAGAGTATTTAGGGTTCTGTGTTGGACTGTTTGGGATGTAGGGATGTAGTCAACTTCTGTTTCCCGCGTTTCGGTAGTGTCCTGAACAATGATGTCCTCTGTCTCCATTGTATTTGAGGGTAAGGGGCAGCGCAACAAACGGGACGGAGCAGAGACGAGACAAACATACGCGCATGTGTTTGTGACACATCTTTACATAACCCATATCCGCATTGGGAAAGTTTACTAAACAGGCCAACAATACCTTAGTAGGTCCGCAGTGTCATCTGCCCCAGGCCAACACCCACACGGGCACGTGACACATGCCCATGCTGGGGACATTTAGCGCTAGAGCGCTAGGTAGGCTGAAAGCTTGCTGACTATAGTGAAAAAATGCCGAATGAGTAAGAAAGAAGGGAAAAAAGGGCGTCTCTGTTGTCAAACAACGCCTGGGGCGGGGGGTGGGTGGGGTATAAATCCCTGATTGGCACGCTTCGGGACATTTGCGATCTGCGGTAGGGTTCTCAGTCTGTGTTCTGCGTAGTAAGCCGCAGCGCTCGCCCAATGGCCACCGCGCAGGCATACATACATGCTGGGTTTGATGTTCTGGATTTCTTACGCTTATTTCTTGCTCGTGCCGCAGTTGGCATCTGAGAAGGACGACAGCACTGAGTCGCCGAGCCAGCTTCGCAGCGAATGCCTTATCGGCACGCGTCGCGCTGGGAAGACAGGTTGCCGCTGGTTTGAGCAACACGCGCAGTCGGCTCGCCATTGCTGCCCTTATCGTCCACGGGTGGCGGGCGCCATCGGCTCCGATTGCCGGCCGCTATTTGATCCGGTGCAGCTGTGTGTGGGCGCGCCTATCTGCCGACCCGTTGCTGCCCATTTATGCCTACGAGGTCGCGTGGGGTCGGCGCTATCCATTGTTTCCGTGTCACGCCCACCGTGATAGGGACCGCGCGCGACGACAGGTATGAAGCGCGCTTCACTTGTGGCGCCGGAGCCGTGAGTCTCAATTCTCTCGTTGGAAGTTTACTTTTCTGTTGCACCGGCCGGCCTACGATTCGTAAAGAGCGCCGCAGACAGTGACAGGTACGTGTTGCTTCGTAACATCTGTAATAATCAGAACTGCACCTTCATTCATTGTGTTTGTTGATTCCAAGGGACGTCAACCCCCCCCCCCTTCCTCCTACCTAAGGTCCTGATGAGGACCCGCGCTTAGAATTAAAGTATTAGTTTCAGTTCCATGCCGGAGATTTGATGTTTGTCGGGCACCTTCTGCGTCGCTGGAAGCATGGCAACAAAGATTTGTTAGTTTTATTTTACCCGTTGCTTCTGAAGGCATGACGTCGTAGATTTTATATCGCTCAAGTGGCCAAAAGTGCCGTTATGTGTGGTTTAAGAACCCTGCATTCCGCGTATCCGACGCTTTGCACCACCTGTGTGTACATGATGATTTAGGGTTGGAGGGGGCACGTTATCCTGTTTTGCCATTTTTGTGCGTACGTCGGTGATGCTCCCCGTGTATAGGTGTTTCGGCCCAGTACCGTCTTGCTTCCGAGAAACTGGAGGTCTGGTGAAGTGGCTGCTTTTTTTTCTTCTTCTTTTGAGTCTCAGTTGACGTGCACATGCGTGAGTGCGTCCGAAAGGAGTGGCACGCCGTGTACACGTTTCAACAACACGAGAGAGAGAGAGAGAGAGAGAGAGAGAGAGAGAGAGAGAGAGAGAG
>CM023448.1:129910210-130110210 GCA_013339765.2 Haemaphysalis longicornis | reverse complement strand
CCTCAAGCTCTATTCCCCGTCTTTTCAATACCCTATCTTTCTCTTTAAATCCCTCGTTGTCCACTTCCCATGCGTATACGTAGCCAACCGGACTGTAACCTGGTTAACCTCCCTTCCTTTCATGCGCTGTATTATCCTTCCTTCCTTCTATAGAAGCTGCCAAACTATTTGGCGCGCTTAGTGCGCATTGTTCAACAAAAAGAAAACGGAACGTTATAACGCTTTCTGAACTTGAATAAGAGTTCTGATTTATAAAGCAAGCTGTTTCACATAAAGCAACAATGCTGAAATTTTGGTTTGTATTAGCAATTGTATTGGCCATCGCGGTGCCAGGCAACCATGGAGCCATGGGGCTATTTACTCCCTCACAATATTTTTTGTCACTAGGAAATTAGAATTCCCCCTACACGAGTTTTTGAAACCCTCTCGCAGACAACAAACCACACTTAACCAGTCATCATCCCAACTTTCCTTCCTCCCCATGCCTTGATTTTTAGAGGTCAGGGCGCAAGACCAGAACACGCGTGTCTCGTGTTGCATACCCGGTTCTGTCACGTGGACGTGCACTTTTAGTGTGCCATTTGTTCCCTAGGTTCCTGTGTCATTGGTACACAGTGTTTAGGGTCCACGTTCACACCGCAGCGCAACGTAAGTCCTATTACTGCGTCGCTTTCACACGCAAGTGAGTTCACTGGGAAAGCTGCTTCTCGTCGGCGTAGTGAACGCCGCGTTTGTTTGTGCGTGTGCGCGGGTGTGTGCTTGTTTCCGCGTTCATGTGTACTTGTGTGCGTTCGCTTTTTGCGGAAACTGGTTTTGATTGTTATTTTTAGAGAAATTAAGGCAGAAACCGTAGCATTTCCTCATGGTCGCCGTGAACGCTCAATGGCGAAGTACAGGTCGGCACTATTTCTCAGAACGTCTCCTCACACACTTCGCTACAAACATGACAGCCCACAATGTCGTCTGTTCCTTGCACTTGGCTTCAATTTTACAATATGCGCCCGAGTGCTCCAAGTCCGTGCTATCACACAAAAACCTAACCGGCCAACACCGCAGCAGACTGTACGGCAAAGCGAAGCGCACAAGGCCTTTCAGAGCTTCTTAGAGTGTCTGAAAATCGCGCTTTCACTGTATGCGGCCAGCCAAAATCATCAATACGTACTGCTCACCGACGGATCTGTCTATCGGGGATTGCTCGTGCATGGCGGTGAGTTGGGCAATACACGCCCCATGCGGCCTCAATCGAAAATGTTGCGTGCGCGACTATTTTGTCGCTGGGAAAGCTCGAGGCCTGGCTATTTGGCGAAAGGGTTCGCGTGATCACCGATTACGACGCCGTTATGTGCCTGCCTCTGACCCACACGTGCCGCGCTAAACACACTTGGTGGGCTCTGGCCCTGCATAGGTTCAACCTCAGCGCAGAACACAAAAAGGGCAAACGCCGAAGCTAGGTCAAAACTTCTGCCTGCAACTGTTGCATCTTGAGTGTGTCGATTGCTTTGTGGACAGTGTTGTTCTTGAATAAATTTTGCTAAGGCCGAAAGAAACGAAATTAATAGAAAGATGGGCAGCATCTTCATACACCGGAAAGCTGCAGGCCGTATATCCGCTATTCTTTCCCGGGAGGACAGGCTTAGCTGATCGGTGAGCCGAGCCCTGGTCCGCTATAGCCCCCATTCCCACTGCTCTGGGGAAGGGAAAGGGGTGAAATAAGACTGGTGAGGGCATTCCTATACGAAGTAGTAGGTGCAAATGTGCCAGCGTTTTTTTTTTCTGAATTTTTCCATAACTGGTGCTTCCGGGGACCTTTCTCCGATGCTTCAATGAGTTGAGCTCTCGTTAAGGCGTTGTGACGCATTCACGCGTGCGTTCTATTTATCGGACTCGGAAGGAAGGTGTCAGGCTCAACGATCCCGGCGAAATTGTATCCTGGCCTGCTGCTTGAGGGCCTGCGACCACAAAAATTAAACAGTGACCGCTAAAGCGACGATCCTGGACACGGTGCAAAAGCGGTACCCGCTCACGAAGTACTGCCTCAGGGCAGTACTTCGTAGGTGCGCCAAGTCGGCTAAGCGAGGGTTAGCAGTACGGCGCTTTCGACGAGAGAGATCGTATGGTGTTCTTGTAGGATCCCTCTTCACAGGAGTCCATGAGACGGCGGAGGTTCACCGGTCCGACGAATACTACACTCTAAATTTTTTAACGCTTAGCAAGCGTGAATGTCGGCGATTTTTTTGCAGGCTTGTTCCAAGCGTGATGTGCTTTCACGCTGAATAATAACGCTTCCCAAGCATGACTCGCGGGATGTGTAACGCTTACGAAGCGTGAGTAAAATGTATTTTTTGCACGTTTGTTTTAGGCGTGGTGAACTACCACGCTGAGTGCTCACGCTTGCCATCCGTGACTATTTGTTGTTTCGCGCTCGTGCAGTAAGTGTCCCCCAAAGTTCCACAATATCTCACGTCTAGCAATTGCATTTCTTAGACGGTAAAGCGTTCGCACATGCGTAGTCGTGCTGCTGACCGCTGTGCTTGTTCACTCAGCGCAAAAACATCCTTCCTGCTCCCTAGTTTTACGCTGGAGGGTAAAAGTTTCAGTTGATTTTATTTTCTTAGTACCTATATTGACTTCGCTGACTCTTCTCCCGCCTTCAAGAGGCATTAGATTTTCCTTATTATCCGTTCCTATCCCTTATCCCTTCTTCTTATCGCTTCTTATCCTTCGGCGACCTTCTTATCCCTTAGTGAAGGTGAAAAGAGGATTTGTACTTACCAGATGCGGCATTCCCCAGCTGTGTATAATACGCCTCTCTGGCCACCAGGAATCGTTTAAAATAAAGCTGAAAGACGGTAATAGTTGCTGCGCAGTAATTATAGCCTCTGTAGCTTGGAGCACCCACCAAACCCATAAATACGGCACAGCAAACGTTATCTCCTTTTAGCGTTCTTTTTAAATGATTTCCGATGGTCAGAGAGGCGTATTATACACTGCTGGAGAATGCCGTATCGGGTAAGTACAAATCCTCTTTTTCGCCTTCACTAAGTGCCACGAACTGTTGACCACCGCTAAACAAGCGCTGGCAGTCTACGCATGCGCGCGCCTTCAATCTTATCTCCCTCTCCCCCTTCCCTTACCTTTCGTTCTTATAAAAACCCAAGCCGGACAATCAACGCTCTCTTTTGCCCTGGCCACTCTGTTCGTGCATTTCCTGGCGCGGCCCAGCCGCGGGGCAGGTTGCAACACTAAGCGATAAGAACGTCGCCAGTCACGGATTCACAAGGCTTGCATTGCGGTTGCGGCGTTAATTCTTCGTTATACACGGCCCCAAACTTGGTAATGCTAGAAGAATTAGGGAGTTAAGGATTGCCTCTGAATTTTGGTTGACAAACCTAAGCGCCGTTGAAGGCAGTGGAAGACAAACGTTCATAAAGCATCTTGAACACGTGTAACAAGCTAATCTCACACAGTTAAGCTTGTGATGTGCATTCTTTCAGCGTCATTACCTACACGTAGGTGAAGAAAATTAAGTAAAATATCTGTGAGGATTGTTGCGAAGGTAGAGATTTTGAATCAAAGCTGAGGGACAACATAGAACAAGAAATTTAAACAAATTTAAATTTGAGTGAAACTTCTTTATTCACAATAACTTACAAGAATGCTTCTATATAGATAAATCCTAGAAATAAAGACAGGAACTATAAAATAGGCTTCAGACGAACTCCAGACGAACCTTAACTCAGACGAAGTGTAATTACATCATCAAATCACGTACCATTTTGAGCGCCCATGGAATTTCGTCGATGCCATCACGTCTAATTACTATCTGAAGGAATCCTAGCAACTGCCCAAAAGCAGACGGATACGTAACGTCCTCTATGTAATACACAAACAAACACAGCACCAAAGCTTTTTCCAGTGACGTGTCCAGTTGCAACTTCACGATTTCTCTGGGTTCTGCAGCATACCATCTGCTTGTGGTCGCCTCATACAGTGCACCGGCAAACGATGTCCACGGGTGAAACCTGGAAAATATAAAAAGCTGCTTCAATATAATAGTTATTCACGGTGTCCCAGCTATAATGCACCAAGATTTATAAAAAGAGCAAGCGGCGTAACTTCGAGAAAACGTAGTGCATTATGTTTCCAGTACAGTGGAGTTGCGGTCCGCCCGCGTCGTAAACCAGCGCTTTCAAATAAGCTGATTGAAATCACCTGCTTTGCCTGTCACACGCCCAAAGAGGCAGCACATCACCTTGATGATGGCATTCATGGAAGGAGCAGCAACAGTAAGTTTCGCGGGGCGCATGTGGCAGACGGCACAAACTCGGTCGCGATTTCTTCTTTCTTTCTCTTCTTTATTGCATTCCGGCTAACTCAGAGGGAGCCTGTTCGAGGGCACTGCTTTATGATGCGGGCTGAAGTGCAGTCACGTGGTATTTTTTATATTTCGCGGGCTTTCCTTATCAGTCAGAATAAATTAGTAAGCAATAAGCACGTCGGTTAAAATACCGCAGTCAGATGTCTCTCGTGGGTACTTACAAGTGCCTCATTTACACTTTAATGATTGGGGCAGTACTTCTCAAGTTCTGAAAAAATCTCAGTTAGCTAATTAAATATCATTAACAAAGAAATTACTGGGCGCTACTCCACTGTACTGTTTTCTAATGGAGGCGAAAAGCGAAAACGCCCGTGTGTACGAGATTTCGGCGCACGATAAAGATCCCCAGGTGGTCAAAATTAATCCGGAGCCCTCCACTATGGCGCGCCTCATCGCCTCGTTGCGTTGGCGCGTTAAACCCTACAATCAATCAATCAATCAATCAATCAATCAATCAATCAATCAATCAATCAATCAATCAATCAATCAATCAATCAATCAATCAATCAATCAATCCACTGTATTGAAACCATTGTGCACTAGGTTTTCTTCGCGTTACGCCATTGCACTTTTTAAATATCTTGGTGCATGATAGCCGGAACACCCTGTAGACTGATGCGTTCAAACTGTCATACAACACAAAAACTGCTGCCGCGATGAGCAGTAGAAATGCGCACCTTTCTGTAGAATGGTACACGATTTTCAACGTTTCGTAATGTGCACGTCGACTGTGTGAATTGCGGTATACCATATTTTTCGTCGTTTTCTGAGTGCTCTGCGGAGGACGGAGAGAGCAGGCGGCTCTTTCACCGGATGTGTCGCGCCTCCTCGCCCGAGAACGGCCACCGACGAGAACCGCGAGCGCAGCCGCGAAATTAACCTCCAGCGAGCCAAAGATGCTTAGCGCGAGGCGCTGAGACCGTCGGAAACCGGACGGCGAAAGAGAGAAACGACTCACAGCCACGACAACGAGAAACGCACTCCTTCCTTCTTTCTGGTCATCTTCCCCGGTCGACCGCCTGACCCATGTCAAACACAAGCTTCAAAGAGAACTAGGCCTGGCACTAATACGAAATTCCGAGGTCAATAGGAAGACGTGTACAATACACAAAAAACGTCGTTATTCCGAAAATAGTTTTAAGATACACAATGAGCAAAGACGTCAGTAAATAATTCGCTTACCTGGATGTTCAAAGTGACCGTGGATGACAGCTGACTGCCCACTGTAAGAACGCCACCAGGAAAGAAAAATAGAGTTCGCCGTGTCGCCCGAGAATTCCCTGCAGTCGACACTCGGTGTTCTCGCACCTACCGCGCGGCAGACCACACGGGCCAGTCAATGTCAAGTTACTCATCACGTTGTTCCTTCTTCGGCACTCTTTACCGCAAGAAAGCGAGCACTCCGCACAGCACACACTTGAATGGCAGGCAGACACGACGCACAAAGCGCCTGCTTCGGCCGATGCCTCCAACGGCTCTAACTTCATTTTCCCGCCAAATCACTGAAGCGAGCGCCACCTTTCATTGCCTTCGCGTTAAAAAAAAAGAAGAAAGAAACAGAGGAAGCGTGAGTCACATCCGCATGCAGCAACAAGTCGCCCGGCACCATTGGGGATATGTATCCCGGTAGGTATATGCGTGATGAAGAGAGGAGCGATCGCTGGCGCGGGGTTTTCTTAAGCGTGAGTTTTCCGGTTCAAACTCATACAAACCTGCATCACGCGTAAAAGAAAGCGAATGCGGGTTTTCTCTACCCGCTTCACGCTTAGAAGAAAGAGAACAACGCGTATTTTGAGACGCGTGGGGCTCAAAAAGAAGTTCGCGACGCCAAGCAGCGTGTTTCAGGCTTACTACGCGTGACCAATTTTAGAGTGACGCGCACCAGACTTAGGAAACACGCTGGGGGGGTTCGGCTCGAGGGTTCGCTGTGCGCAACCGGGTGTCAAAGAAAAATAGCTATTGGTGGACTGAATATGTGCAGAAATCTTGGCCCTCCAAGTAGGCCGTGGGAATGTGCCACGAGGACTAAAAAGGCATCCCACCCACTGTGCGTGAAATACATAGGCGTGACACAGGAGAATGCTTCCAAAGCAGCGAAAGACGACTCCATGAGGACTCTATTGAGAACTATATTATGTTTCTTGTTAATGCGCACGTTGCGTTTTTCTACTGTTTGCTTGTGTGCGAAGAGGAAACGAAGGTGCATAATGTGGAGTGACAGTGCCTGGGCGGAACAAAGGAGAATCCCTGCGGTATTCTTCGGAAGAGACTGTTTTCGGAACCGTGATTGGAAATCAAAGGAGCGGGCTGGGGCTCCGGTGGCCTAGAACATGTCCTTCGGGCCAGCGTCAGGGGGAAACGGATGACCTTTCGTGCTGATTGGTTCCAACTTCCGGTGTTGTGCAAAAATGTAGAAATTGTGGAAACGTGCGATTTTGTCTGGTGGAAAAACCATAGAAATGGAACTTTCACCACCGATGCGATTTCTCCAAGGAAGCGGCAGGTGGAGAAAAAAAGAACATCACAGGGAGAAAATTATATAGTTAGAGAAAGTGTAACTATACGTTCACTGCAGTTATGATGTGACGACTGCCGCGAAAGACTTGAATCAGCTAAGGTTGACGCTTGGGCAAGTTGGTTCATGTTTACAAAGAGAAAAGCAAAAAAGGCCCAAGACAAACACTATTCGGACTAGTGACCTTTTAGCGGCGTCCTTTCGGTGGCCTTGGCGTGGCTGGCCTTTTATCTGGGGAACCTTATGGGACCACTTAACGGGCAAGCAGTTGTATGTTTACGGGGAAACAGACGGGGAGACATTCGATATATCATTGTTTGCACCAGTGGACGTATGTTGCCGCTGACTATCCCTTGGCAGTAGCGACCGTTACGATGATTTACACTTTTGCCTCCCGGCTAAACCCTTGCGCGACAAAGACGACAACTCTGGAAATGGTTATTTTCATCAACGGTCAATCTTTTCCATCGGCGCATTGATTGGCTGTTGCGAATGGAAATTAAAACCTCCGCATCTCGGTTAGTGCAGACACAAAAAGGAGGTTCTCGCGTGACATTAGGGGATCGGCGCGTGGCCTAAGAAGTAGAAAAAAAAAAAACCCGGGCCATCTCCACTGACGTGAAACCTGGGGAGGGGCAATGTATGCAGTGTATAAGTGGATCCTTGTCGCCTTGGCGTTTTGGACCATGGAGATAAAACCATTGGGGGGGGTACGGCCATACAGCTTTGCTGTATAAAACTCTCGTGACTTTGAAGCACGAAGCGTTCTAGCGCGAGGCGTTGGAAAACGAGTGTACCCGGTGTTTTAGTACCGTGACCACATGAAACGACGACGATGATGACAGGAGACGCCGAAAGCCCGAGCCCCTAAAGGGAAAACCCGGAGGTTGCCTTGCGCCGCCAAAAGGAGCCGTGCTGCTGGCGTTCGGTGACGAGGCAAACGGAATTACCGCGGCTAACTACGCCCCACATTTAAAGACTGCCTGCACTTCCTAAAATTGATCAACTCGTATTGTGCTTCGCAGTCTATGTCGATGTGGTCAGGCTGGCCTTCTTTTGTTTATGCAGAGCGGAAGACCCCCGGCAGAACCCGTGGGTAATAGATTTGGTACTACCTTCGCTTTAAGAGGCATTTTCTTCCTTTTGCGAAGTCGATCTCGTCTGCATGTCTGCGTGTCGGTGGCCTGCACACAATTCCCGTCTAATTGCCTCCTGTAATGCACGGTTACCAGAGTTATAACAACCGCAGTCGCGTAGTTCTTATAGTTGACATGATCAGTGGAATGAGTTGGCCATACGCGATTATGTAGTCAGGCAGCAAGCAGTGGTTGCAAATGTAATGATGTCTCGCTGTTCTTAAAGAAAAGGTCTGCTGTAATGAGTTTCATCCCCCTTTCAAGCAGAACACAGCGAATATATTGATCTTACATGGTCGTTATAAGATCATTTGAGTGAATTATCCCAATTAAGCCATGCATATTTAGAAAAGATATTACGCGAAAAAATTCGATTTTCTGTTTCCGTCAGGCTATCGGTTAGCGCGGACTTGGATCGTTGTAGATTTAAACTTAATGATTACATAGTAGATACTGACGAAATAACGGCAGAACAGCCCCGACTGAGGCAGTGGATTCGCCTAAATGTTCCCTGTTTTCGTCGTAGTCGATAAGTTTCGGCATTGAAGTCAAGAGAGACGAACTCATTGTGTGTGCATAGTACCTGAACCAAAATTATTAACAGTGGAGCTGTTTAAGCTTGAGCTCGGCCCGGTGGCGTCAGCAAGAAAAAATACCAAAAAAACTGCACCACCTAAAAGGGTGCACCACCGCAGATAAGGTATTATAACTGTGAAGCCGGCTTTCGCGCCTGCTCGAGTGTGAGCACAAGAAGCATATGCGTATGCGCACCCCTTACTATACCATTTTAAAGGTGATAGTCTTTCTTGGGCTACTAAAACGGAAAAACAATTGACGCAGCTTGCACTAGTGGTGCAAGGCTGGAGAAACAGTGGAGCTGGGGGTCGGCCTAGCTTCTTTCCCCCCCCCCCTCCCCCCCCCCCCGGGATCCGCTGTCAGTGTGGGGCCCGACCGGAACGGCCTTGTAAATCCGGCTAAACTTGTCTTCACGCTTCAACACTTACCCTAGCAAGAACATCGCAAAATCTAACATAACTTAGCGAAGCCTAGCAAAACCTGGCAAAACTTATGGAAACTCGAAGAAGCTAGGTCGACCCCCCGCTCCGCTGTTGCACAACTCTAGCCTTGCACAACTAGTGCAAGCTGCGGCAATATTTTTTGTTGATGGCGTGTTTTATTCGCGCAACAAGGTCATGGATAATAAGTGTCGTGTTCGCGATGTGCGTACTTCGTTGTGCGTGCATATTGTGCGCGATTCGTTGTTGTTTACATGTAATTGTGATAAGAATGGGGCAACCTGGTTGTTTGATAGTGCTTATAACGGGTTGTGCACGACCATTTGTAGAAATCACTGGCTGCCTCTTTGGTATGTAAAGGCTAGGAATTGGTAAGGAGAAAAGGAAATGGTAAGTGGTTATGCAATGAAAAAGAATAATTTTAAAACACGTGGCCTCACGAGAGGGTATAAAATCACTGTGCACAATAACAGGTCACGTACTAAAATGCGGATGTTTCAGAATTTACATAAATTTTCCCAGAGGCTTGTTTTTTGTCGTATGTGGGCAGTCAATCAAGACGTGGCGGGTGGAATTCATACCGTATGGGCGGTTTGTTCGTAAGCTGTGAAGGACCGCTTCAATTCAGCTTTGTAGTCCTTCCGTGGGTCACCTACGTCGCCATGGTTTCATCTTATGTAACTCACACAGTTGTCCCACAAGCAGCTTTAACCGCGGTTAAGGTTACAGCGGCTGCAAATTACCTCATGTGATGCAGCTCCATGGCAGGTCTAACAACCGTTACCCGTCGAACCGCGGTTAGTGTAAACCGAGCTTGCCAACCTCGGTTTGATTTCGCAAGCTGGCAATCTGGAGGCGACATGTTACCTGAGTACGGCAGTGTCGCACTGATGTATGTTCCCAAATTGCTATTAAGTGAGCCTGTGAAGCTTCCATTGAGCCGATGCAAATACCCAAAGAAGACCACGCTTCGAACAAAAGCGCCCTGATTTACGCTGTAACGGCATACAAATACCTGCATGCCTGCTGGACATCTAGCCGAAGTTCGAAATGGTCGAGCCGATGCGACCGTTCAAAAACGGACATTTTTCAATTGCTAGTTTCAATAAAATTTACCCTAAAGCTTTGAGGCATATGCTGGTTTCCAAGGAAACCCTGGGCAATGACTTTCATAAAACCAAATAGGAGCCCAAGTTAGGATGTGACCGCGTGGAGAAGCAGATATTTTTAACTGCAGTTGCGGTTCAGGCTGGCTGTTCAAAAAGACCATTATTGTCTGTACATCCTATAGCACTCTAAAAAAAGTGGGGACAAGGAACAAAAGTTTATTGGAAAAATTACGCCCACCTCCCCTCGCGAAAACCCTGGTGTGATGCGACGCTGAAGGGGGTTCCATTGGCGTCGCATCAAGCAATCGTCGGGTACGGCAAGAGAGCAAGCGCAAGCGCAAACGCGGACGACCGTCGACTGAGAGACCGGCCAGAGCGCGGCACTCCGCGTATATGCGCAGCGCACCCGAAGGAGAGGAGATCGCGGGAGAGAGAGTACTGCACATGCGCACAGCGCGCAGCGCCGCCCACCGGCGGAGTGAGAATGCGCTGCGCCACGCGCCTGAGAGAGAGTGTTCGCTATCGGAGAGAGCAGAGGGGAGGGGGGGGTCGCCAGTCCAAGACTCCACTGAGCCTGGCGTTCTCTCGCGACAGGTTGACCAGATGAACCTGGTCTTTCAGGCTCAAGCTGGCCAGGGTTGCCACCCATAGCTCACGTTTTTTTTCTCTGGTGTTGGGTCTGCAGGCCAATTGCTGCTGCACTCCCAGGTGATGTGGTACAGTGGGGGAATGCTGCTGCAGGTTGGAAAACCTGGGCGCTATTTTCCTGGGTAAATGAGGCTATAACTGTGGAGGTGTGGATAAGTATTTGTTTTAATCTGTCTCCAGGAGGCGGCTTCATTGCATTTATCTCTTTATTAGGGGGCGGGTATAGTGCCCTGGCTGCCCTGAGTGCTTCTAGTCTTTACCCATAGCCGCTGGGAACTGGGGTGAAAAACGGCGTGCTGTCACCCGCCCGATTTCTCAATTCACTGGCAGTGCTGTTAGCCGCTTTGTTCCACACCATTCAATCGTGGCCGGGAGTCTAGGTCAATCTGCGCGTTCCACGAGGTCTTCCCTTGATCTTGTTCAGCATGTTTGCTGCCACTCGTGGTATTCTTTCTTTAACGAAGTCGTAGCATGCTCGCTGGGAGTCCGTAATTATGTGCAGGCTCTTCTGCTGTCCCTCTCCGTGAGCGAAAGCAAGGGCTATTGTCCGGCCTCCGCTTCCTCGGGATTCGTGTTCTTGATAGCCAAGCAGTCTATTAGGCTGTGGTCAGAATCTATGACAGTTGCCACCGCATCGCGGTTGTTTTGGTACATTGCTGCGTCGGTGTAGACTGTGTTAGGATCTCCGTGAAGTTTTCTTTCGAGATATGCAATTCGTGCTTTTCTCCTTCGTTGGTGGGCTGTCTTGCCCATGTGTCTTTGTATTGGTGATATAATTTTCTGCGTATGCCTTTGTCAAGGTTGACTTTACATGCGATGATGGTTTTATCAGCGCGCGTCCCTACTTTTTCGAGTATGGCTCGGCCAGTTCTAGTGTATTGCAGCCTTTCTTTTTGAGCAATCAGCGTGGCTTCTTTAATGTCCTCGAAGGTGTTTGTTATGCCCAGTTTTTGTAGTTTTCTCGTGGCTGCGCATTGGGGGAAGTCCGGTTGCGGTTTAATAAGCTCCTCTTTATATTGTGTTTACCTAATCATTCTTATTGTTTGTTTAGCCGGTGATATGGTAGGCTGTAGGCCATTTTGCTGATCACCAAGGCTTGAACCATACGGAGACTATCTTCTTCTCTCATTCCTGTTTTGTTCCTTGTTATTCTTCTGATCATTCTTGTTATTTGATGTCTGGTCTTCTTGAGCATCTGTATAGTGTAGTAGGCCTTTAGGTTGCTCTGCATCCACAGTTCTAGTATCCTGATTAATGGGATTTCTTTAATTTTTTGTCCTTCCAGCATAATATTTGTGGTGTCCCGGGAGACCATTTTTGCAACTGCGGCTCAATTTTTTATTTTACCCGCCGCGGTGGCTCAGTGGCTAAGGTGTTGTGCTGCTGAGCCCACGGATGCGGGTTTCGATTCCCGGCCGCGGCGGCCGCTTTTCTCATAGAGACAAAAAGCGCAAACGCCCCGGGTGTTCGCGATTTGGGCGCACATTAAAGATCTCCAGGTGTTCAAAATTAATCCGGAGCCCTCCACTACCGCGCGCCTCATCGCCTGTAAACCTCATTATCGATCAAATCAATGAATTTCTGGTTTTGCACCCCTTACGTTGTCGCAGACTGCAGCCACTGCAACGTTCTTACCATACGTAAAGACGATACGTAAAAAAATCTATTGCAACACTTTGATCTTGCGTCAAGCCGACATGTAAAATGCTAACATTTTATCCATCGAACATGATAGTAGTCATTGAACAAGATGCAAATGTACTGCCTGCTAAAACTTAGTTTACAGTTAATATACACGGAACTTGTTTGGTCAGTACTTCACTGCGGACTTGTTGATAAAGGGTGAAGCAATTTTACTCTGGGATTTGAGGGGTCGCCAATGTATATTTGCACTAAAATAGTACCATTTTTAAAGCCCGGCAAGTTGTTCTAAATGTTCGCGTTGAGTGGTGGTGAAATATCGGACCCCGGTTTTTTAAATAAAGTTGAGTGGGACCCGTCTTGAGGTATAATTAAATTATTACTCACTATTAGCTGTTTAGAATCTCGCAGCCAGCTTACCAAGCAAAAATTTATACTTTAAACTGCGACACCATAATTTTTAGCACGGTCCCTTTACCTGCAGTCAGCATTCAACCACTACAGACAGACGACACCACTATTCTGACAGATATACTCCCATTTTCTCTCTTACTAACATATTTGGTCATTGCTTTTACCAAGAAATATAATTGATTGGAACAAACTTCCCGGTCCCGTAGTTGCGTCAGAAAATGCAGTCTAATCTTTTTTTTTAGAAGTGTTAAAATTCAGCTTCGCCTGATCTCCCACCTCTCCCGACGCTGTTTATTGCTTCGCAAACCAGTCATTCTTATTTTTATTCGTAACATCTAATCCCTGCTCATTCTAGAACGACTCATGATATAGTGGTGTCATCTACTATTCTGTTTATTACAAGGATTTCCTCTTGTCTGTCTTAATAATAGGGACCACAAATATTGCTTCGTGGGATGGTGCAGAACTATACAGCGGCCGCTCGGCTGTATAGTTATGCACCATCCCGGGCCAGTTCTTTGTTACTATAAACAATAAAATATTTTGAGGCAATTTGGTTTGCGAGGAGCAAAAATATAGGAACATGGCGATCATTTCAGAATAGGGATGAGGCCAAAAAAAAGAGCACAAAAAAGTAGGGATGAACTATTCTCAAAAATTAGGCGCGTAAAAGCAAGGCAAACTTTTTTATCGTGGAAACGACGACTGTGCCCGTAATGAAACAAGGTTTCAAACGAAACGAGCCCTGAGTAGCACCAAAAGTTTTCACTCAATGCTACAATCATATGCGTGGATATAGTTAAAGTATGCATGAATACTGGAGGTAAAATTTCAAAAAAAGAGAAGTACACAAGCCTAGCGCTCATGCTGCGTACTTTTGTTCCTCCGTGTTCTGTTATTCGCGCCGTCTACAAAGATGTCATCACCCACTCGCCAATAATTATGCCTCCTAAAGTTGCAAACCTGCCACCTACACTACGAACGTTTCAAGCTTTTTTTTTTTTTGAAACAGTTAGCTTAGAAAGTTTACAACTTTAAATACACGCTGAAACCGGTGTTAACAACGTTTAACCATGTACTAAGTTGAGACTTTGGAACCTCTAGCAATGAGTTGGGAGTTTGAGGCCATTTTACTCGCATTGAGTTCCATTTCACTCGCATTGAGCATGTCGCTTTCCATGCACAATATACTCTGCTCGGTAACCTGATAATATCTTTATGACCATGCAGCGAGAAAGCCCTAAGAGTGGCATTTAGCGAATTCCAAGTCTGAGTGTCTTCAATAAACTACGTCAAGCTTAGCTTAATATTTAATACGGAATTAGGGGAGCATTAGAGTATTGAAGACTGAGGTAACGTCACTCCCTCATTGCAAACTAATTTGATGTCACCGTGGAAATTACCGAGGCAGCCGCGAAGGTTTCTTTCTTTGGCAGTGTTGAACGAAAAGCAATGTCCTGAGACTTGAGCAGAGCAGTGAATCAAGCCTTTTGCAAAGTGAACTAAACACAGAGACCAATAAGACAGGTCTGCCGCAGTTTCTGTGTGTCATCCAGGCTACAGATATGCTGCTGCCAAATTACTGTTCCGAAATTAGCTTTGGGTCTGTATTATTTTAAGGCTGTGTCTAATCTCACAGCAACCGGGAGAATTATTTCCGCGAAATTCTCACGGCAGTTTTTATAAAAGTCGGCTGTACTAAAATTCGCTGAACAATATTACCTCCCACTTAACCTAACAAAACCTAACCTAAACGCATCCTAACCTGACGTATCATAACTTACCTAAATCCAGCCCAACTACAACAATCATAACCTAACCCAGCCCAACGGCACAGAATACAATCTATATTTAGCCTAATCCGACCTATTATAGAAGTCTTGTACGTCGATCTCCTGATATAATAATAACCAGAATAAGAAAGCATTCACAAAATCACCATGAGCGAACACTTCAAAATTTTTGAAAGAAAAAAAACTATCTTCCGCCATGCCGGACTCGAACCTGAACCTTCTCGTTTAAACGCAAGTGCTATAACACAGCGCCGCAGGAGCAGCTGTGGGAACGAGTTTTTCGAAAATTATTTGTCCACTAATATCTCCGGGGGGCGCGCTTAGCCAATCAGAGGCGACTGCCGTGAGAAATTTCTGACGGTAATTCTCACGGTTGCCGGTGATAATAGGCACCACCTCATTTTAAAACAGGCAAGTCCGGTTTTCACCAGTCATGTTGGTTGTAACTGACACTCCGTCACGAGCGTGGTTGCTACGCATTGAGACATAAAGTCAATTGTTCACGAGCACATGGGCAAGGTGCGCCTCTTAATTCAATATTTTCATTAGTTTCGTCTGTCTGGAAAACATCAGCGAGCCGCTCCTCTTCCTAGAAGTACACGGATGTGCTCCTTCCTCTGTCCCAACAAAGTAGACAGGATTTGAAACCTTTGCCCCTCCATTCCGCCATTCCTGCGGAATCGAAAGAAAGTTTTAAAAAGTGCAACAACACCGTAAACACGACCCCGAGCGCACCCGACGCAAGCCGTGTTTTGGCACGAGGTTCGTTATTGCAGCGATACTCAGGGATCAAGTTTGCTTCCCTGTTTACGTGGGGAAACATTAAGTAAACATCCTGCGGCACGCTAAACTAATTTGCGGAGGTAAATGCACCGCGCGGATAGGAAAACGAACTGTTTTCACAATTTTACTCTCTTTTAACGCTTTGGAGTTTTCCATTTTAAACATGGTACAAGCCCCAAATTGCGCACCATTTATGAGGAATGTAAATCCGTACTGAAATTGATTGTGTTGAAAGCTAAAAAAAAGCTGGGGCCCACAGAATTAAAGTTCTCAGTAGTATCGCCAAAACTGGCTTTTTTTATTATTAACAATTCGCGAGCGTTGACTAAACATTTGCAGATAATGTTTTTAGCATGAAGGAGAACTCACTTCTAGGGTTTTAAAGCTTCAATGCCGCGGATAGAAATACAAGCTGCGTAGACAGTTTTTATAATCCTTTTTAAAGCTTCGAGAGCTCAAGTTGAAACATTGGTACAAATCCCTATGGTAAATAATGAGATCATAAATGTAAAGCCGCACTGGAATCGATGGTTCTGAAAGGTAAAAGACAGCTGGTCCTCAACAGAAGGAAGATCTTTGTAGTGTCGCCAATGACGGCTCTTTTTATAAGGGGAATTCGCGAGCGGAGCTGAACGTTGTCACAGAAAGATTTCCTTTTCCTTGTGCAAAATGCACTTTGGGGGTTTTTAAAGCCTTGATGTCGTGGTTCAAAGGACCTGTTGGGTCGTTCAGTGCACGTGTGTACAACATGTTCACAGACCTGGGCATGTTTTACACACTTAGGATCGCGTTAGCTAAACATTTTACGTTTTATTATTTAGGCCGGGTTCAGAATGTTGCCGCAACTGTCGTATTATCCTTAAAGAATGACGTGATTTCACGTCTCAGCCGACCGAACCTGCGTGACACGCGGTTTTTTTACGTCTATAGCTCACGATAGGGCTGTTTCGTGGGTAGTCTGAACATAGCCTTATTTACGCTTATTTTTTTCTTTACGTTCAGTGCACTCAAGGCGAAAAGCCCTGCAAAAAGTAAAAACGGCTGGAAATACTATACAACGCAGCTCACCACGTAACACTGGTATTTCATTTCATTTCATTTCATTTCATTTCATTTCATTTCTTTACTCTCAGGGCCGTTCAGGCGTTACAGAGAGGAGTGGGGTAAGTAAAAAAAAATGAGTACACCACAAACATTGAAGGGATCAATAAAGATGATTCGTGAGTGCAGACTTGAATTTCTCCAGTTCACGTGTAGAAACGATGGCGGCAGGAAGGCTGTTCCAGTCCACACTGGTTTTCGGGACGAATGAACCAAAATAAAGGTTGGTATTGCTACTTGGCACACCTACTGTTAAATGGTGGTCAAGGCGAGAAGAAAATGTATGCTGGGGGCTGAAAAGAGACTCTTTTAGAATTTCACTGTTGTAAAAAAGTTTGTGAAAAAGGCACAATCATGAAATGCGGCGTCCAATAGTAAGGAACGGAAGATCTAGGGTTTTCTTCATCAGTGAGTGCTAGCTGTTCGGGCGTAATTGGGTAAAATGAAACGTTGCCGCGCGATTCTGTACAAATTCGAGGTTTTGGATTAGTGAGGCAGTTTGTGGATCCCACACTGATGAGGCATACTCCAATTTGGACCAAACTAGTGCTTTGTAGAGGATCAGTTTTAGTGAACTGGGTGAAAGTGAAAAGTTCCGGCGAAGAAAACCAAGCATGCGATTTGCGTTATTATTTCAACAATATTTCAACAAATTTGCACTATTTAGGATGAATACACTAATATTAAGGCGGTAACCCCACATCCGGTGCCGGCAACGTCGCGGTTGTTGGAGTGCCTACGGTGTTACCAAAAATACCGTTGGCTGGAGCGTCAACCCACCCACCCCAAACAAGCACAATTCTCATGACATTGGTGGCGACGTAAGCTTGTCCCACCCATTCTCACGTGCCTACGGATGTGGATTGGCCAGGGATGGACGAACGCATTGCGGTCCCTCTGCTGAGCAGTCACCGCCATTTTATGCCTATGTTGTCAAACACTGAGAAACGTCCAGTCTACCTTGCCAAGCCTAAATTTTAGGGAAAGTACAGCAAGCGAATTGTGCGAAAAATTGGCAATAAACCAATTAGATAATCAGCAGACAGCAAGATCACGCTGGTGTCGTTGGCATCAGCTGACTTCGACGGAGCTTCCTTCTGATGTTAAAGGATTTCGGATGGTTGCGTGGCTGACAAGTTCTTCCGACGTGTGACCGTCTGGCGAGATTCGGCATTGTGCGTTTCCTCACGGTGCCCGCACTGCGGGCACACTGAAACATTGGAACATGCCTTGTTTCACTGGCGTGTAGCGGTAACGTTTTGGACTGTGCTAAGCAGGTTGTTTGGTCTTACACTTAGAATGAGCACACGTTCAAATGACACGTTGGTGAACTTCCTGATGTGTGCTGGTGCATTTGTATTATGGCGAAATCGTGGTGCCGCGTGTCTTCGCGCCAGACCGCAACAGGCGATGTTTCCACTGCTGTGGCGTGTGCGGTCAATCCTTAAGAATCACTTAGACAATGAGTTGGCAGTTCTAGGTGAAGAAGCCTTCCTGTTACGCTGGTCCACGCGTTCATAGCGGTCAGGAATAACATCCTGAGCATCACTATTGTGCCGTATTGACTTTCAACGAGTTTCTGAACTCTTTATTTGAACACATGTGAACTGTTTGTGCATTGATTTCAGAGTAGCTTAATTGTTTTCACCACCATAGACAATTTTTGTGCAAAGTGTAGGCTGCCCGGAGTGCTTGGAAACTGATTAGATTTTTTTTTTTCTGTTTTTTCGGGCAGCGCTGTTACCTCTAGTCGCTGCGAGCTGGTATGTGGTTTTATAATAAAATTCTCTTCTCACACATGCCAGCTGCCGTCAGAAGCTCAGGGCCGATTTACCAATCCCCATTTGGCTGCGGCGTCAACATCTCTAGCCTCAATTCTCATCACATTGGGCGTTGGAAGCTGTTGGGGCCATTTCTATGAACGTATGTACTCCTAACGGTAAATACAGAAAAACCTCGATCTAACGAAATCCGATCTTACGAATTCCCCTATCTACGAACAAATTTGGATTCCCCGCAGGTGCCTTGATGAACTCGAACTAAACGAACTAGATTCACCGCCATTCACGATTTTAACGCAGTATTTCGAGAAATATACACAATTAAAAAAAGGAGAAATTTTGAATGTGTTTCGTCAGAACGCTACGAAGAACATTGCGCCGCGTCAGAAATAAAACAGAGGCATCTAGTTTCGTTCTTACGAAGCTCTACGAGATAAACTCAGCAAGTCCCGTGGCCGCAGACCACGGCACACCGGCCAGAATGCTTTCCACAACCTCGAAGGAAGAGCACGCCCTCATACATGCCCCGGCGCTCGAATTGCGTAGAAGGAAAAGAACCTCAAGACCACCCCGCACGAGAAGTTGAAGTTACGTTGTGCATAAATATGATAGCCAAGAACGTGCCGCTCAAGCGCGGCACTGGTGCAACAAAAAGCGCTGCGTTTCACGCGTCTTCTGTGGCGCGACGAGTTCAGGAGAAGCCCAGACTGTCATACTGTTTTCATCACCGCAGACCTTTAACGCGTTGCTAAATTATCGGCTGGCGAGCGCGGTGGTCGCCGCAATTATGATGTCATGGCGGGATGCGGCCTCTTTTAAACATCGAGTTTATGGCATCAACTGCTTGTAAACTGGCAGTCCCGATTTTACGAAGTTCTCTATTGAACGAAATAAGTCGCGATTCCCGGTGACTTCGTTAGATTCGGGTTTGAACTCTACACACATACCGTGGTCGCCTAGTTAGGCGTCCTTAAGCGTAGGAAATTTTTAATTGGTATTGTTAAGTGCAACAGCTGCATATGCAAAGTGCTTCCACTAATCTGAGTGTGTGTAAAAAAGGAATGAAAAATGCCACTGGGTAATATGAAGGCAAACTTAGCGAGAATCATCTACACGAGATACATATGAGGGTGAAGTGTTAAACGATAAACATAAAGGTGCGGCAAATGTAAATTTTATATGCTAGGGTTGCATGTACTGTTTTTTGCTATTGGAGCGAATATTGCGACCCGAATAAAGTAAAAAGCCTACATTAAATTGATATTTGCTGTCAACAGTCGCTAAATAATTTGAACATACATAACTAACACCCCACGCGTTCGTTACAGTTGTTTACAGCGGAAACAAAGACGCTGCGACCGACAGTTCCCATATGCTGCGCACAGACTACATTCACAGACCAAATGCAGCACAAAACGAATTTGTGAGCCTGAACACGGAAAATCGAAGAATATGGCTATGAAGATCGAATAAGGCGTGCACGTTTGCATACTTTTGAAAATAACGTTATGAAACTTTGTTATTGCGAAGAAACTATGCTAGAATTTGGCCTGGATAAGAAGAATTGCGCTATTTGTGCGTCGTGGTTGATGTTTGCATGTTCGCTTTCCGTCTGTTCCATGACTGCGGCACACGCAACAACATGGTCATAAAAAGAAAGACAAAAGCATACTACACAAGAAGAGGAATAAGGGATCCATGAAGCTTTTCCATTAGGGGTGTTTTTTTTTTTTGTCGACGGACACCATCAACGACAAAAAAGCAAATTAAACAAAAACGACCACTGCAAAATATACCGAGCAGAAGACACGTGTCTCACTAAACATGGCTTGAAATGACGAAGACGTAGGGAACGTTTTTTTATTATATTATTATATATTTTCAGTCACTTGTCGTAATGCACGCAAAGTAAAACAGTACAGAAGCGTGAGGCATTCACGACATTCGGGTGTGAATGCTACGTCCAGTGTCTTATACATAGACAGAGTAAATTCCTGTAGTTGTTTAGTTGTTGCCACTTTCTCCTGTTTCCGCTTTCGCGGCCGTTTGCTTCACGGCGAGCTTGGACGACGCTTGTCTGTTGACAAGCTGTTGACAAGCTGTCTGTTGACAAATCCACTATAATACTTTGCAGCGGACCCGTGGTTAGCTTAACCAGGTGCATATGACAAGCGCCAGCACTCTACCGAGCTATAGGCCCTCAAAGCGACAACACGCAGTGCCGTGCGCTACGCTAGACTACCACAGAATGTAAACGGGGGAGCGCACGTGGTTTCTTGTGCGCGTGTGTGGGAAGCGTGAGAACCCGCAAATGTTAGACCAGCTTCGACCTAATGCATTTGTCAATGGCCCGCAGAGTTTGCTCGAAAGCAGACAAGCAACCTGGAACGAACTTAAGCACGCAAAAGAATGGCTTGGGGCTGTCTTTCCGCCTCCGCGACCGGCTTGCTGGTTTTGAAATTTCCTGCCGTGGTGCTTGCACGCGCTATTCTTTTCCTTCCCAGCGGAGCGGGGGGGAGGGGGGGGGGTACGCTTAGGTATTGCGTTGCAGTCACCTCGTGTGGTATGGCGCTCATAGTAAATAAGCGACTAGTAAATCAGTGTGTTTGTACCCGGGAGATTGTTTAAGAAATTGGCGGCCGTTTCTTAGATCGGCGGGGGAGAAAGGTATCACGCCGAACTGAAATTTGGCAAGGTCAGTCCCACGCCCCAAAACACCTGGAATAATGACATCAAGAGAAAATTCTCACTTCGTTGCAGCTGACATAACGTAGTATCATTGGGAATTGGGGGAGATAGAACGTGTGCGCGCACGCGTGCGTGTTGTGTGGGTGCGTATGTGTATGCGGGGGGGGGGGGGGTGTGTCGTTGCTGCTACCTGAAACTACTTTGCAGGTGACAGGAGACAAAAACACCCGAAAGCAACGAGCACAACAGATTATTTCATATCTCCGCGGCAACCAATACGCGTTCGCTGTTTACAGATAACCTTTCCCGTGCTGCCGTTCTTCGCGCGATATGCACGTGCGAGCGAGTCAGCAGTACGCGACGAGTTGAGAAGCGGTTTAGGAAACACGCGCACTCCGTCGGCCAACTCACCGGGCTCGGTGGCAAAGCGGGCCCGAACTCCTGGACGCCGAAGCAAGTTCGCCGGCCGCGCCGCTGGCACCGCCGACCAACTGACCGTCCTGCGGCGGCGAAAACTTCGGCAGCGCGCGCCGCCCGACGCGCCCGTCCTACTCTCCAAGCGAAAAAAAAACCGCGCACGGCCGCCGGAGAGCGTAGGCGCCGCCGCCTGCGTGGGTCGGCCGTGGAACTTGGCAAGCGCCACGCGAGAGGGCGCTCCATTCTTTTCCCCTTTCTCCTTCCCGTCTATTTACTTCCCCACAGCGCGAGCAAGCAACACCACCGAAGGGAATGCAGGCATTGCCACAGCTCTAATCTGTACTATGGGATGCTGCTTGGTCCCTCAACCGAGCCGGGTCCCGTTAGAACTTCGGTTTTCCGGGTTCATGAACCTGACGCCCTCGCATTAAGGGCCTTCTCGTAGTTGTATCTGCCTGCGTGCTGTGGCGCCGGATGCCTTCCCGCAGAATCGGTACCTTCCCTATCCCATTCGTTTGAGCACGTTTCGCGAGAGCGAAAATTAGGGCGGGGACGCCGCACGTTTCGGAGACTCCGCGCCGCTGCCGATTCCCGGCTTCCTTTGAGCATTGTTCATTCGGCGCTCGTCAAATCGCTCGATTTCGCCTTATGTTCTATGCAACATCGATAACAACTGTATTTCGGGATGGTAAAGAGCGAAACAGGGAGAAATTTGTGCACTGCCAACTGCGGCGTGTCCTGATTGGGCATCATTATTTTACGCTACTCACCTTTGCATAATATGTAGATCGTTAGGATAGCTTATGTAAACGCGGAGGCGCTGTGGTACCGTTTTTGTAGCACGTACTTTGCCTTAAACTGGGAAACCGTTCGGAGGAAGAATAATAGGTTTATTTAGGGAGGCTGTCTGTAGCTTATTTGACATCAGAACACTGTGAAGAGACTGTTTAAACAAACCGCTTA
The DNA here is from genome assembly GCA_013339765.2 of Haemaphysalis longicornis. Lineage (NCBI taxonomy): Eukaryota > Metazoa > Arthropoda > Arachnida > Ixodida > Ixodidae > Haemaphysalis > Haemaphysalis longicornis. The sequence goes on along the minus strand of CM023448.1, from coordinate 130,087,827 downwards.
GCTACACAGACCATTCGAGCCGTCCCCTTTACAGCGCAAAAGCCCACATTGTTATAGTCAATGTACGAACGATCTCGAATCAATTGTCGCGTCGAAGTAAAAGTATTAAGAAAGGCCTGAGTATACACTGGGCAATATGGCGGTGCATTGATGAAATAATTACAAACTTAAAAAGTTCTAATTTAATTTTACGAGCCGAAGCTACACTTTTGCTATGAGGCGGGCCGCAGCGGGTGCCAGTGGACCAGTTCAGGTCACGTAAGATCTCCTATAGTAGTAGCAGTAGCAGAAAACCTGTATCTTGAGTTTATTTGAGCCGCTGAAGTGGGAGTCACGGAATCCATGAGATGAGCAGGAATCCTTCGCCCTAGAGGCCAGGAGTTGCTGACGGTCCACATATCTGCTGTCAATAGATTCTCCCACAGATCAGCGGTGGGAAAGGAAACCGGAGAGGAGGAAGGCTGGCATTGTGATCGCGCTGTATTATATTATTGAGAGTATCGAGTAGGAAACATACGATGCAGGTGGACTGGGTAAGGAAAGGTATTGGTTTGTATTCTGCGGAGTAGCGATTCTTCTTCTTTGGAGAGCGTATGGTGAGGAAAGCGTGGTCTGTCGGACCGGTAATACTGAGTAATGTCTTGAAATGTGACGAGAGGGATGGCCGATGTGGTCTCCTCGGAAGCCTGAAGGAATAGGGCGCAGGTTTCATGGTGAGAAAAGTTGTTGCCCGTCAGTGAAGAATGGCCAGAAGTCCAGATGATGTTGACTTTCCGGCAGGGTTGACTGTAGCGAGAGTAACTTTAAATCAGAGGGGGCAAGCCACCCGGCTAAGAAGCTTGTGCAGGCAGCTTGAGAGCCCGTGATAATAACTGGGTTCTTCGTATAAATAAGCGCTAAGACGATAGCTTACTCTTCAACAACCCCTAAACATTCGAAATTGATAATGCTGGGGAAGTTGAAGTCATTTTGCCCTGATAAGTTTGAACACGTGGTAGTAAAAAGTTTCTATTTGATGCACACCTTGTGCTGTTGTTGTTTTCTAAGAAGGTGGGATTGATAAAACTAAACGGCAATTGGAAACACAAGGAGTCAAAAAATATTAAGCTTAAATTGTATTGAAAGAACTTTTCATCCGATAACACGTTATAATGGCGCAATGAGTTTTGGGTGTTAGATTGAGGATGGCTCCTGCTGATAATGCGAAAGGGTTGATTTCGAGTATGCTGTACTGATGAAATATGACAATGATATGTGTTTCACCAGACTGCGATACGGTAATTTAAATGGCTATGAATGAAAGAAAGAGAAAGTGATAAGAGGTCATCCTGTGAAAAATATGGACAAGCTTTAATTAGGTCCCGAATACCATATGCATTTTTTCCCTGAATATGACTGATGATGAGAGCTAAATTTTAGGTTAGGGTCGAGTAACATACCAAAAAAGGAAACAGAGTTGCAAACAGCAATGAGATTGGGACCCGAGTGTTACAGAAATAACTGAGGGTATTTGTCTGACTAGATTTAAGGAACATACATTTTGCATTTTCAGGGTTAATGTACAAGCACTTATTACGGCACCAGTTTACGATATTCAGGAGTTCAGTGTTTTACTTAGATGTAAGGCGTGCGATGGATTTGTCTGAAGATGTTATTGCGGTATCGTCAGCGTATAATACGTAACGGCATGAAATCAAGCAATTTGGAAGACCTATAATATATAGTACGAACAGCAACGGACCAAGTATCCACCCCTGGGGTACACCTTGATTGGTATTTTTTGAGTCAGAAAACACAGAAAATTCGCGTACACAACGTACTCCCTATCTAAAAGGTATTTTTTAGAAACGTTAGGGTCGGGTTAGTTACCCCGTAGCTTTGAAGCTTTGTAAATAAGATGCAATGATTAAAGGTTTCAAAAGCTTTGGTGAAGTCCAAAAGTACTGAGCTAACTATGTAGCCATTATCGATAGAATGCTTGATGTGATCAGTTTATTTATTTATTTATTTATTTATTTGCAATACCCTCAGGGCCAAAAGGCATTACAGGGGGGAGTGGTTGCAAAAGAAAGGACAAAAGTTTTACAAAATGCAGCTGTGAATCTTACATTGAGCAGAAGTTCCTAATTATACAGTTTTAGCTAACAGGCTTTATAGCAAGTCGTTAACGAAAGTTAACGAAATCAAGCCTAAACTAGTTGAGCTTCCCGAACGAAACACAAATTGACAGTCTTTTAATAGGTTAAATTTATCAAGATACTTAGAAGAACTGCGAGCTGGGCTTGTTGGTAAATGTTCATGGTGGGAAAAGCGCTCCGACGACGAGGACAAGCAAGTAGACGAGACAAAGCGCTACTAGCAACAGAAAATTTATTACGGGGAAAACATACATATATACATGGAATAAACGCCACCGTCATAACATCTAAATTTACAATCTACCATCCGAAAACATCACGGCACACCAACAACCAAACATTCTATACATAATGAAACCGTACGTGTGCTGACAAGAACAAAACGACACATATTTTATCAACCCTGATTCAAAAAGGAATACTCAGTGTCAGACAGCAAGGTACTCAATTAAATGCTTAACAAACAATTTTTCAATATTCTTAGGGAAGGAAGAAAGAATTGAAATCGGCCGCTAATTGGAAAGTGAATTTTTGTCGCCTTTTTTATACCCAGTGGTATGACCTTAGCGCGTTTTATTCCAGGAGTAAAAATGCCAGTTTTGAAAATGAGAATTATTATATTACTAATGGGTTATCAGATCAAATCTATCGGAATTTTAAATGCCGTGCGCATATATTGCCCAATACCGGACTAGTGTTTTGGTAAGTTGCCGATTGTTGGAAATACTTCTTCGGGTGGTACAGGAAAAAATGAATGTTTCGTTATTACAGGAGATTTGTCTCAATTACGACTGTGCCAATTTTATCGCAAACTTCCAACAAATAATGGAGAATAAAGCAAAACAGATGAAGCAGCTAGTTGCGGCTACCCAGCCGCATTCCGGCGACGTTTCTATGGCATCACAGAAATTTTTTGTGCGACTGCCGGCAACCGACCAAAGCCGCCGCCAAGAAACATGACCGGGTGATTGTATTGGGGCTCTAGTTCCACTTGATGGTATCACTTGACTGCTAACATGTAGTGAACACGCTCTGATAACTACGCTTTTAGTGCTGGCCTCTATTGTGTCACTCCTGCCCATATTACGTCACTGCAACGCGAAATATACACGGTTTTTATATATCCCCCCTCTTTTTTTTTGGCTAGAAACGCCTTTCGTGGGTTGAATGGGTCTGCAGATTCCCCAAAAGCTAGTTCTTTCAAATTGCACGAAGTGGCACTGTGTCTTCATAGGGACCCTCAAAAATTCGGTAACCGCCACACGCCGCTCAACGTACAACGAATTTTACTTTGTTTTGCACGTCATTAGGCTCAACATTAAGATAGGTTAACGCTGACTTTAGGCGCAGCAACATAGCCGTTCAGATTGATATACCAGTGAAGATGACGTCCGATTCGTCAACTTCCACTGGCTGTGACTTCAACATACCCTCTCTAAAAAGCTGTCAGCGGCAATCAATCAAACAGTGATGCTTTCGCGTTAAAGACACATTAGACATGCTTAGGTGCCTTGGGAGTTTTCTGCTTATCTACGTGAAGGTGTTTTATCGGCAGCCGCGTATTCGCAGTAGGCGAGGATAGGACCGCCAATCCACGAAGAGATATTCACACGCGTAGTTTCTGCTGTTTATATGCGTGTATATGAACAACTGTTTCGCTTTTTGCATTTGCTCTTGTGTGTTTGCAGGCTCCGCTGTTTCGTGTAATCACGAGACTCTTTAGGCGAGAAAACGACGACAATCCCCTAAACTTGGAAGAAGGAACTGAAGCAAACTTGTCCTTAAAACGTTACTCTAGACTGCGACAGCGTAAAATTGCGAACGAGTGCGCACATCAGAGCTGCGAGCCCAAACATTTGGCCGCCGGGTACCTGCATATTTTCGCATGCAGGTGAAGCAATAGGGGACTGATTTAGGCGCGAGTAAGCCCTTGAAAAAATGCGGAATGCTTGCATTATCTCCCGCTTCCGCGAATATTTGTGGTCGCACAAAGACCTCGCTTCTTTGAGCTTAGGATTAACACCAGTATACGAGCAGCACTGCTCGCCCAGAGATGGGGGCAGGCTCTGTACTTCATAGATGGCGCGTGATTGCTTAATCAGATATTCAAGCGCCTGTCGGTCTTTCCGACGCAAGACCGCCCGCAGGAGAGCGCTATATTGTACAGTACCGGCGAGTCTTACTCCATGAGTTTGTTTACGTGCGAACTGTGTTTTCAAGGAGTCAGGGGGTGTGTATTAAGGAGCGCATGACACCGGTTCTGTACAACTTCTAATTGCGAAAGAACTACTAACCTACCTCGGCCGGTTTCGCAGGAAATTTGTGAAGCCGGTTTCGTGAAGCCTCATTCACGAAGACTCATTCGTTAACCTTCCGAAATTTTGCACAAAACCTTCACATTTCTGAAGCCTCCCGCATTTCCAGCTTATAACTCACTTGCACAAAGGTTGATGACACAGCAGAGAGAGAGAGAGAGAGAGAGAGAAAGCTTACTTATGTAGGGCCCTGTTAGGAGTGACGGGTCTAAAGATGTCAGTTTCATGAAATTTTGAGGGGCGAGAAAAAAACAGCTTTCCTTCATGTTTCCTTTTTCAGAAAAGTGTAAAAAATTGAAATAAGACAATTCCACACAGATCGGTAAAAATTCGACATACTTCTTAAGGTGAAATCCTTAGATGTCTCATTAAACGGGAAAAGGGGCCGTCTGCTGGCGACGACACGAATGAAACCAGATTAGGCAGCTGTAATAAGAGAAGTAAAAATATATACAGAAGCTTATTTGAGTTTGATTGGGATGTGAACCCGGGTCTTTAAGCGCCACAGCCAAGTGTGGTAACTACAGCTCTAACCCTGCAACGTGCCAGGATGGAACAAGAATTATCCGGATGTGTGCAGCACGGCTGGTGAACGTGACGGCACCGCAAACACGATGCGGCAGGGAAGAAGTCTTCGATACTCGCCGGCTTTCGCCTTAATTCAAATCACTTAAGTGGCTTAAGTGCCCGATAATTTTGTCCGTTAACAGTGAAAAGAATATAATTGTTACATGCTCAACCACAAAAGTCCCACCAGAGTTTCCGCTCCCGAAATGCGCGCAAGATTTCAGGTCAAGGCATTGATTTCAGAAAGCGATTCCGTCGCTGTATATTGGTCGCATCACAACAAATTTCTCCGGAGAAGCATTGATTGTTTTTTTTCGATATTACCATAATTTTTCGCTATTCTTTCTTTTTTTCAACCGCTCTCATCTCCAGACGGGTGGCCAGGAGCTGCAGCCACTCAGTGACCATAGTTGCTCTGTCCGTCTGTCCCTCTTTTATCCCACCGTACTACGAAAGTGCGGTGAGATAAAGATGAATTAAGATGCATTGGGTGTATTAGAACGAAATAGTAAGAAATAATTATTGATTATTTTTTTAGTAATAAGTTGTAAGGTTGGATCGAGGTGGACTATGATGAATTATGACAGAACGAATATTTTGCCTAATGGGGGTGGGGGTGACTCAGGGATGGGCGATGGCTCGTTATATTGCTGCACTACTATACTTTATACCTTACTTATACACCAAATCGTAATTTCAATATGATCCTACGTTGTGTCGTGCACAGCGTATGTCTTAATCCGCGGTCTTAATCTGACAAACTGGATCATACGATGTGATCGCGTTATAAGACAAAAGTAATCTCACAAAAGTTAAGCGCTTCCAGATTTGAACCGGTATCTAGAGCTCGCCAGAAGAAAAAAACGGCACTCCTTTATTCGTTCAAAAACTAGACACGGTGTGAAACCCTGCAGTTGAGTTCGTACTTCTCACCTTGCTTCACAGTTGGTAGGTTAAGCAGTGAAACACGATTGATATTGCAAATAAAGTTTTCTGTCCTACGTGTGGCTTCCTCCCTCTCCCGCCTTAAATTGAACAGGAGAGCACAACAAATCACAAAACGTTGCAGTCTTCTGTCTGTTACTAAGGCGGCAGCGTAGAGGAGCCTTGAAAGCAGTTCTCACTGCTCGGGCTGTCACCCAGGCAGGAAATATGAGCGTGTGCCGCGAATACAAAAACAAAGGCTACACGCGCGGGCTGCTTGCACAAGCACAATCTTCAGCTGCACCAACTGGGGAAGAACAGCCTAAGCTTGAAGTTCAAAAAGTCGTTATTCTGATTTTGGAGAAATATTATTTGTGTAGCTTCAACTCCTTCGGAGGCACCTATTAGCCATTTCGAACAAATTGCCTCAAAGCAAAAAGTGCCAGCTTTGCTATAAAACATCCAGTAAAATCGCTTCCTATTCCTCGAAGAAGTCTTGGAGGCACTCGTGTCAAAAAAGCTCCTGTGATTTGATATTTTGTGAGGCACAGTGAGTAAAATAGAAGTTCAAGTATTGTGCATCCGCTAGGATGTCTTGCGAAATGTTTTAGGCCGCAAGGCTACTATATTCCAAGATATACGAGCAACTAGGATTGATTTCAATGTAAATGCGGGATAAAGAAATCAGCATTTACTTCATACGTGGCGCACCGGCAGTAACAGCAACGTTATTACTTAAAAGAATACACTGCGACGGGGAGCGGTATGTTTTACTTACACGAGTAGATTTTTGCTGGGTTCTTCTGAAGGCCGTGCTCAGTCACAAAGTGTAACGCTATATGTATATAAGACGTTGCATGTTAAAATAAACTCCTCATTTCATATGACAAATTTCGCCCTAATGACATCTGAAGATCTTTTTGTATGTCATACACCGTTCCGACATCGACCCCCATCCGCGCAGATTGTACGATGCGAATTACCAGCGGCGACTCCGTTCATTATTGAATGCACAACATTTCAACTCCGACTTAGAGCAGGTTTCCTGCCACTCCCATCGTCATTAGGGTATACGATGCGGCCTCTACTACGGTTTGGAAAATGATTAAAGAAACATCTGCACTTCAAAGCTGTATGACAGGTCGAACTTCACCGAACCGCCAACGAAGCGAAATTCCCGGCGGAATCCGCTTTGTTGTGCAGGAGCAATGAGCACCGTGTCACTTCGTCCGTCTGGGGGTAACCGCTGCGTCGCCACTACAACGGGGCCGCGACTGGAGTATTCCCGGGCACTATTTAAAGCTACCCGGGCTGGTTTAAAGCTAATAAGTTCGAATTAAGCAAACCAAGTTTATAGTATTCGCGCCAAACCGAAAAGTACAGCCCGGCCTATGCAGCTTGAACCTCAGAGAAACAACAATAGAACAGGTTACCACCCATAAATACTTAGACATAACTTTAGATTCGTCTTTGCGCTGGGGCCCTCATATAGAGCACGCAAACATTTTTCTCCGCACATTTTACGCCTCATTTATGCCGTGTTTCACAGCCATATGACCTATTGCATTGAATCATGGGGGTTCACGTACGTGTCTTACTACAAATCACTCTGTGTAATACAGAAAATACTCATTAGAATATTGGCCGGAGCGCCGAGGAATCAGCCATCAGCTATGCTCTTCGCCAAATTCAACATATTGCCTTTTGATAGTGTCAGAGACTATAATACTGCTGTAATTATTCACGAAATACTTACCACAAGCAATCCGTACCACTCGTCAACGCGGTTTGTTCGCTCAACACGCACTTTGCTAGTGCTGTTGCGCCTGATGATAGATGCGATAAATCTGAGAGTCTCATATCCTCAGTTAGCCAAATAGGTAATTCTGTCTCATTGACCCCGGTTACACCTAATGAAATCAGGGAAATTATTATGAATATTCAAAACAACGTTGCTTCGGGTTTTAATGATCTAAAAGCCGTACCTATTAAGCATGTATCGACATCATATCCCCCATTTTAGCAGTTATTGCTAATAGAACATTCGAGACGGGAATTTTTCCGGATCAGTTAAAAATAGCACGAATTTGTCCTGTTCATAAGGGTGGTTGTGAAAAAAAATTAAATAGTTACAGGCCAATCTCAATTCTACCAGTCTTGTCTAAAGTATTCGAACGTGCCATAAACACTCGACTAGAGAATTTTTGTAGTAAATTTAATATTATAAGCAATGTGCAATTGGTTTTTTAGAAAGGAAAATCTACTGAAGCCGCTTTACTTAGTATTATGCACGACATAACACATAATTTTGAAAGTAGATTATACACTCTAGGATTATTCGTTGACTTGCGCAAAGCGTTCGACTCTGTGTGCCGCGATGTCCTTCTGTCGAAACTTCAAACATATGATGTACGGGGGCTGGTACTGAAGTTAATAGAGAGTTACCTCACTGATCGATGTCAGTACGCCAGTGTATGCGGTGACACACCAGACCAAACCAAAATGAAAAGAGGCGTACCCCAGGGCTCTATCCTTGGACCTTTGCTATTTTTAATTTATGTGAACGGCTTTTGTAGCATACCTTATACACCTAAAGTCATTATGTACGCTGATGATAGTAACATTTTCTTTACGGCCCGTACCCTTTTTGAAATGGAAAACATGGTCAATACGTACTTAAATCAGTTATCCGAAAGGCTAACCTTAAATAAGCTTCAACTATGATCTGATAAAACTAAATACATAAACTTTGCTCCTATCAATAAGTCACAAAATTATGGTGTCGAGATTATTTTTCGACGTGCGAAACTAAAACAAGATAAGTAACAAAATATTTGGGTGTCTGGTTTCAGGAAAATCTTTCTTGGAACGGTCACATTGATAATTTGGCAATTGATCTCAGTAAATCGGTAGGCTGCCTGTATAGGTTAACGTCATTGATTCCACATGGCTGAAACTTTCCATGTACTACTCACTGTTCTATTCAAGATGAAGCTATTGCATTTTGGTATGGGGCATAACCACCAATACAAATTATGACAGGCTGATAAAATTGCAGAAAAAGGTTTTGCGCATTCTTGAGTGCTACACAGGTCGTGCGTAATATTTGCCAACATCTACCGTTTATATAAAATACTACCTATTGAAAGCAAACCAAGTTCATTATTTTAGGCTTTTGCAGTATATATACAAAACTAAACTCTACATACACTGATAACGTATCTGAAACATCTTTATATAGTTTTTGCCGGCAACAGCTTAATTAAGCTGCCAAAGACAAGAACCAATTACGGCCTACAACATTTAGAATACCAAATTTCTTTCTTTTAAATGTGGTAGGGATGCAAGTAGATTTTAGAAAGACGATATCGAATAACATATTTAAAACTATAATAATGGAAAGTAATGTTCAGTGACCTAATTTGTTTCTGTGCCTTGTATTACTTAATATGAGCCGACTAGTTTCTTTATGCGTAAGTACAAATGGTATTTTTGTTGCCATGTTTATCGTGTGCTCATCGCAATAATTTAATAATTAAATGACGTTGTGATATGTGCCTCTATTTTCAATACACAGCGGTGCCTTTTTTGTTTTGATAAGAGTGTGTCTGTATGTAATCAATTTCCTGGTAAAAACATTTCCTTGATATGATCTGCTTTGCAAATTATTTGCCATGTTGTGTTTTCTTTGTATTAAAATATACCTGCGCGTCAACTGTGCTCGGAGGGACGGCCTCTTTCAGGCTAGCTGCCTTTTGCCTTCCCTCCGTTTTCTGTATTCAGAAATAAACTTCAATTCAATTCAATTAATTACACCCAAGCGAGATACAAGGCACGCTGATCACAAAAATCTTAACCTGCTATAGTACATAATGTTATATGGTCAGCGCCTCTGGTCCTTCATGGAAGCAAAAATAGCAAATAACATACCAGACTCCATAAAAACAATACCAAATATGTTGCCGCCCCTAAAACATTACTTCAGAATTCACGTACAATAAACCAGAACTGTTCATTTGAATGTAATTATCACTACTGTGAAAACACACTAAATAGTGTAACTTGCCGCCAATTATTTTTAGTTGTGTGCGACAATCAACCATTTTGCCCAGGATTGTATTTTTCAAATATTTCTGTAATGGATCCAATACTAGCCGTGCAGCTATGGATCCGGATGCCTCATCAACATGTTTTGTGATGTTTTTTCGATAAAATAATCTACTTTGTTCTTGTTCTGTTCTCTTTTGTCCCATTTGTGCGAAACATCTCAGACCCTACAGATAGTGCGTTTTTTTTCTCACTTAATTCCAGCACCATGGGTATCAAATAAACTCAACTCAATAGGTTCTTTCCTGCCTTTGTCATGATTACCCGTTCAGTCATGGCAGCTAAATCACTCGTACAGGTAACAAATTGCTAGCCATCATGTAATCATTGTCAAGCAACTGGGAAATTGGTGAGTCATTTCAAGAACATAAACAGAACACCGAATTTATTACATGAGACCATAAAGCGATTACGTGACTCTTCACGACCTTTGATAGTCAAATAAATTTCCCCGAATTACGGCGGCGTGGCACCACATAAACAAATTTAAATTACTTTTTTTCTGTGGCACCTCAGGAGTTATAAAAAGAATATGATTTTTCTAATTTCGCCATGACGCCTGTGGCTTACACATGTCCAGCAAGGGCTATATTAATATTAATGGCTATAATAATGGCTACTTCCGGCAAGGGCTATATTAATGGCAAGAAACTGGGAGTTGGGTGGGTAATTTTGTCGACGCAAACGCAACACCGAACTCATTTATTTACTCTAATATGTGGTTATCTGATTTTCCATGACTTTTACCTCATGAATGAGCTGTCCGCGTGTTTCTTGCATCATATTATAGCGTGTAGATAAAACTAGAGAGCCCTTTTAATAACTAAGCACACGGAGTCAAAAATGGCGATGCAGCTGGGGTAAAAGCACCGGCAAAAGGCCGTTGTTGTTCTCTTCTTCCAGTCCACTCTCGCGCTAACGCCAGCGGGACTGACCACGTCACCACTAATTAGCGACACCGTTACACTACCCCCTTTTCAGCGAGCATCGTCCCGATGCCATGGTGTATTACGAGGCGAGGATGGCTTCATATCCGGATGACGACGATGCGGCGCCTCACTGTCCAAGTGCGTAGAGTCGTCAGCAAACAGATCAGCTTCCACACTGGGCCTTGGCGTGGGGGCGTTATGAGCGGGAGCAGTCTCTGTAGTAATACGGCTTCATTCGTACGACGTGCACGACCTCAGAAGTTGACTTGCGCCGTGAGAAGTGCGCCCTACTATCCGGAGTGACTTCATAGTTGAGGTCACTAATGCGACGAACCACTTTGTAGGGCCCGAAGTACCGGCGAAGCAGTTTTTCGGATCGTCCCCGCTGGCGGTCTAGCATCCACACCCACACCGCGTCTCCGGGGTCGTAGACACAGTAAGTCTGTGCTGATAGTAACGGCAGGGGTCGGCACGCTGTTGATTTTCGATTCGTAGTCGGGCCAGCTGTCGAGCTTCATCCGCCTCCTGTACAGAGTCGTCAACGTCACCGTTGTATTCTTCCTCTTGAATGGGTAGCATCGAGTCTAGGGTAGTGGTGACCGCGCGACTGTAAACCAATTGTAAAGGAGTCAGTCCTGTAGATTCTTTAACTGCCGTGTTGTACGCGAACGTTACATACGCTAGAATTTATCCCATGTTTTGTGTTCGACGTCAACATACATGAAAAGCATGTCCCCTGGCAAAATCGTGAGGAGGCAGTGCTCGGTACAAAAACACTGCTTACTTTTCTTGCGGAAACAGGGCTGTAAGAGGTTTCTGTGAACTCTCTGAGCATGTACAATTTGTATATGTGTGCATTTTTCTCATCTTACTCCCCTTTCTTTCTTTCCTTTTCTTTTCTGTCTATTTTTCGCTGTCACCTCACTGTATTCACCCCATCTGGAGTAGCAAGCCCTACCGTTAGTGGGGCTGACCTCTTCAGCTTTCATTAAAGGCGTTCTCTCTCTCTCTGTCGGCGAGGATTCTGCTTAATGTCTCGTTCAAGCCGTTGGTCTGCGGGTGGTATGCAGTCGTTCGCCTAGGGTGGTCTGAGTTAACATAATGATGGATTGCATGAGATTGTCTGTAAAGGCTGTTCCTCGGTCTGTTATTGCGATCTGTGGAGCCCCGTGCCGTAAAATGACGCTGTTCATAAAGAACTCCGCAACCTCAGCCTACGTTGCTTGTACGACAGACGCTGTCTCCACATAGCGCTCAGGTAGTCTGTCGCTACCACTATCCATCTATTCCCCTTTGTTGACGTCGGAAATGGGCCAAGAAGGTCCATACCGACTTGCTGGAATGGCGGTGTAGGCGGTTTTATCAGCTGAAGAAGCCCTGCCGGTTCCAAAGGTGGAGTCTTCCTTCTTTGGCACTCCCGGCAGCTCTTGACGTATTGCTGGACCGTTTGCAAAGGTTTCGGCCAGTAGTACTTTTCACAAATCCTGGCCAATGTACGGCTGACACCCAGATGGCCGGCTGATGCTTTGTCGTGCCAGGCATACAAGATTTCCGCACGCATTGCCGCCGGCACAACGAGTAGAAACGCCTCCCTCGTGTTTCCAAAATTTCGTTTGTAAATCACCGTGTTCCGGAGGCTGAAGGAGGCGATGTTGCGGATAAATGTGGGCGGTATAGGAACTTCAAGACCTTCCAGATGCTGGATAATAAGTAGCAGCTCTGGGTCAGCTCACTGCAGTTGGGCCATTTCGGACGTGCTGACGGCTCCAAGAAAGGGTGGAGCCTCTTCTATTTTCTTGGCATGGTGAGTCGATAGGCGCTCGGGACAAGCAATCGGCGTCGTTGTGAATGCGTCCGGACTTGTAGACCACTTTCATGTCATACTCTTGCAGCAGGAGGCTCCATCTAACAAGGTGCCCTGATGGGTCGCTTAAGTTTGCCAGCCAGCACAATGAGTGGTGGTCACTGACGAGCTTAAATGGCCTGCCGTAGAGTTATGGCCAGAACTTGCTGATGGCCCAGACTGCGGCGAGGCACTATTTCTCTGTAGTGGAGTAATTAGCCCCTGCTTTTGACAGTGTGCGACTTGCCTACGCTGGGACTCTTTCCGCACCGTCCTGCCACTGCTCGAGGACCGCGCCGAGACCGACATCACTGGCATCTCTGTGGACTCCGGTATCCGCATGTTCGTCAAAATGAACAAGAAGCGGAGCTGTTTGTAGCCGGTTTCTCGATCGTTGAAAGCGACTTTTTGCTCTTCTTGTCACACAAATGGTTCATCGTCGTTTGTCAGCCGTGTGAAGGGTTCGCGATGTCTGAAACATTCTCCACAAAGCACCTGTAATAACCACAGAGTCCCAGGAAACGTCAAACAGCTTTTTTGTCAGCTGGTCTCGGTAAGACTGCGACAGCTGCGGTCTTCTCGGGGTCTGGGGACACTCCTACTGCGCTGATAACGTGGCCAAGAAAACGCAGCTGTTTGTACCCAAAGTGGCAGTTTTCCGGCTTTATATTTAAACCAGCCGACATGTATACCTCCAGGACCAGCCGCAGTCTATGTAGGTGTTCTGCGAAGGATGCGGCGAAAACAAAGACATCGTCTAGAGACACCAGACATCACTGCCATTTTAACCCGGCTAAGACAGTATCCATCATTCGCTGGAATGTCGCGGGTGCTGAGCAAAGGCCGGACGGGAGCACTTTAAATTCATAGAGTCCGTCAGGCGTGACAAAGGCCGTTTTCTCCGGTCTCGCTCATCTACCTCAATCTGCCAGTATCCGGTTTTGAAGTCTAATGACGAAAAGTACCTTGAGTTGCACAGCCGATCAAGCGCCTTGTCTATGCGCGAAAGAGGGTACACGTCTCGTTTTGTCACGCTTGTGGCATGGTGCGCTGTGTTTATGTAACGTACGTGCTTTTCGGCGCATTTACGCGCGACTGTGGCTCTCTCCCTCTTCTCGTTCTCACGCCGACGCTCCGACACCAGACGTCGTGCCTGCGACCGCGGGGTGCTCGCCCCTCGTATGCTTGAAACGAGAAATAAACATTTCTTGTCTGACTGTGGAAGCGTTGAGTCGTGTCTGCGGCCCTGACCGATTTCTTTTTCCCCGAAGGCTGTTCTGCGCCGTCACATTTGGCGCCCGAACGTGGGGCCAGGGATTTTAAGCAGTTATTCAACGTATGTGGGGTCTACGCTCTCTTCGACCACCCCTTCTGTCACCGCTTGCCACAGGTCAATGTCGCCCACGTTTTGTGAACATAATGGAGCCATCCATCGAAAGTTTCGCAACCATGGACTACGCGGCCAAGACGGAAGCGTACAAAGCCTCCGTCGAAGAGGTGAGAAGTTTGAGGGAAGAAGTTGAAGAGATGCGGCGACAACTGACGGAGCTGAAAACAGCAGCCTTGCCATCCTCACAGCCTTCTACAGTGTGTCAGCCACCAGCAACTGACATTGAAGTGCAGCTGAAAGCTACGGAAGAACTGATCGCGGATTTTCTCTCACCAGTGTTGTGCCGCCTCGACCAGATTGAACCCTTTGAGGGTCACGGCCGTACATGTACGGCATCGGCAAACACTTTAAAAATGTTCAATGACGTACATGTACGGCATTGCTTGTATCTTTAAAAAGCGCGTCTTTTTCGCCAACTTATCTTGCTTGGCATGTGCTGCCACACTTCGGAAATACGTTAATTTTTTTCTTCCGCCGATGGCTCTTCTTTTTATTTTTTTTATGGTTTACTTCAGCGGCGCGCCGGCTACCGCTTGCGCATCCGCTAACGAGGGGGCTCGCTGGGTATCGCCCACCGGGCGCCGGTCGCTTCTTGTGCATGCCACAGACCAAGGTCGCCTGCGAAACTAATGAGGCTCTTTTCTCCTTTTTTTGTATTTTATGGGCGGTTCGCCGTCTATCCCTCCCGGATCCGGCCGCGCACGCCTGCGCGCGCGCGCAGCGGCTGGTTTTGGTATCGTCCTCCGGGCGCTTCCCGCTTTTTGCGCCCGCGAAACTGATGTCTATCTCATTTTTATTCACTCAAAAGGTTCCGGCTTGTTACTCTCTCGTTTTTATTTAGAATTTTTCTTGTGTTACTCATTAATATACCACATATATGTAACAACACAAAAGATTTTTTTGTCACTTTATGGTCACCCTAAAAAATTACGATACTTTTTTTCTCCAAATAGATTAACCCGAAGAATTTAAATCAGCAATAAAAAATCGACCCCGGGGGGGTCGCATTTGGTGAAATAATTTGACCCTCCAAGGGAGAAGCAAGGGTGTGTGGAGCTTCTCCACCTGCGAAAGGCAACGAGGACTCCGACACGTGCGCCTCAGGCAATCCGGTGAAAACCGAAAAGAAGAAAGGCTCACCACGGCCAGGAACTTTGGTCACATTCGAAACTACAGGAACTCCAGGTAAGGAGCAGAAGCCTCTCAATTCCGTTGCGGCTGCCTCACTTCCGCTGCTTGGAAAGGACGTCACGGCGTGGCTCTACCAAACAGAGTTTTGGTTCAAAACCTTCAAAGTTGCCAACGACGTAGCCATCCCCCTGATCGTTTCGAAATTGCCACCGAAGGACTTTATGTGGATGAGACGCCACCTAAAAACAGCGGACGTCACAACCTGGGATCAGCTAAAGTCAGTTTTCCGCAAGCGCTACAACCTGGATGATGAAGTTGAAGTGAAGCAGAAAATGTACGACGCGAGCCAGCGTTCTGGAGAGTCGTGCACAGACTTCGCTCTCCGGAAATTGGAGCTCATCGAGCAGTGCAGCCACCAAGAGGCCGAAGCTGAGAAATGCAAGTTAATCTTGGCCACTCTTTCACCGAAAGCCAAGATGCATTTCTTCGAGAAGACTTTCAAGTCTCTGGACCTGTTGTTCGATTCGCTACTGCGCTTCGATCAAGTGTCATCAACTACAGGTAAAGCGCCAGCACTCACCGTGACTCTCGAGTCCGCCGGTACACTGAAGGCTGCACCACCGAAAAAGCCAATCCCATAAACTTCTCCCCCAAGGAAACAACCACCCGCCAGATGCGGAAGCACCACGCTCCCAACTTCGTCTCCTCGAACGTGGAGAAACGTTGTCGGGATGTCGCCACCAGCGTCACCTACGCACAGCGCTCAGCGTTCAACTCCCCAGAAGACACAGGTACGTCGTCTTTGCCCCAACTACAAGGAATCTGGACATTTCGTCACGCGCTGTAGACAGCCGTTGAAACGGCAGTTTTTAGAATGGCAAGAGCGTTTCACAAGTGGCAGCCAGAGAAACGACGATGTGATGCCCCTGACGCCCGTGAGAGGTCATCATTAGTCAAGCGTGTTGCGTGTCACACGGAAGCGGGCGGGAAAAGCATCGATGTTTCCATTGAGAGAAGAACAATCTCAGCACTTTTGGACTGAGGAGCAATGAGAAGCCTCATGAACGCTCTCTTGGCACAGCAGCTTGAGCTAGAAATTAAGCCGTCTTCCCTACATTTAAAAGGAGCAAACGGCCAGCCACTGATCAATTTAGGAGAAGTGACTGCGTCGATTGTTGCTGACGGCCAAGCATTCCACCAAACCTTCATCGTTGTCCCTCACCTCGAGAGCGAACGACTTCTCCTTAAGAATGACTTTCTGGTGACATCGAAAGCCATTACTGAATGAGGCACGAACACCTTTCAGGTGTCTAAGCCTCAGCGACTTCCGAAGATTAGCCTTGTAAAGCAGACCCACATTCCAGCAACATCGCGGAAGCTTGTAAAGGTCAAGTTTTCTAGCTCACCCCAATTGGAAGAAGAGGTACAGATGGAGGTTGGTGGAACGCGCTTGCTATTTGAGCGACACTCCGTTCTTCTCGAACCGGTGGTAACAAGCTCAAAGGAACAAATATTCTACGTTCTCGTGACGAACTGTTCAACGCAACCTGTTATCCTGACTCCTGGCATGACAGTGGGATTGGAGGAAGTCGTCTCCGACATCACAGAGTTAGATATCAGCGCTGACGAAGCATAGAATATATTCCGCTGCACTACATTGCCGTCTCCTGAGGATATGGAGGAACCAGCATCCGCCCCTTGCAGTGAAGCTCAGCATCAGACCTTAAAATTGAATGGCATTTCATTCAATGTTGGTTCAACGCTGACACATAGCCAGTTCGAACAAGCAAAGGAGCTCCTCGCAGCCAACCTCGCATGCTTTTCCACAAGCAGTACAGATGCTGGGAACTGTTCCGTTGAGGAAAGCGAGCAAAATAATCACGGACTCGCAAAAAGCGTATGCCAACTATAGAAAAGGGCAGGTGTCTCTGACGGCACTCAGAATACTAGAGGGAGGAATGCGCCGCATACCCGAGCAGAAAGTCGAACTGATATGGACACCGGCTCACTGAGGGCTGGAAGGCAACCAACTCGCCCACCAGCTTGCCCGAGAACTTGAACACCGGGCAGACGAGCTCGAGCCGCAGGCCATAACGACTTACAAGGGCATCACCAGCCACTACAGGTAAGGCAGAAGGCGGTACCCTGACCCGCATAAACCGCTCAGCAGAGCGCATCAAACGATCTATAGGCAAATACAAGCAGGATCCTTTCCGCACCCCTATCTCCAAAGCAGAATGTACCCCGAGATATACGAGAAAGAGTGTAGCTTCTGTGGGCAATTGGGCACGCTCCGGCACGTCATCGGAGAGTGCGATTTCACCGAGACAATCCCCCACCCCTTACCCAACCCTCCACCACCCTTCCCACACCCCTTAACGAGCGATGGGAGACCTTGCCAACCAGCCCCGCCTTGGAAGACCAGCTCGTCCTGATCTCCAGGGGCCAGGCAGCCGCGGAAGCATATGGGTCCCGTGAAGAGGGAACCACCCCATCCGGCACGTAGTCGCCGCAATTTTGTGCGGCTAAATAAAGTTGATCTCTCTCTCTCTCTCTCTCTCTCTCTCTCTCTCTCTCTCTCTCTCTCTCTCTCTCTCTCTCTCTCTCTCTCTCTCTCTCTCTCTCTCTCTCTCTTCTCTCTCTCTCTCTCTCTCTCTCTCTCTCTCTCTCTCTCTCTCCTCTCTCTCCACACACACACACACACACACACACACACAATACCGACCGGAGACGCAAAACCAATCACACAGGGTGCTCGCCGACAATATCCTATTCAACGCGACACCGTGAACGCGATGATCAAGGACCTAATTGATGCCAAAATAATTGCATCACCGATGGGCATCACCGTTGGTATTGGTCACAAAAAGAGATGGCTCGATACGCATTTGTGTCGATTACCGGCGCCTCAATGCAGTCACGGAAGACACAGTCTATCCTATGCCAAGAATCGAAGACGCATTGCAAGCTCTCACTGGTTGCAAATTCTTCTCAGTCGTGGACTTGGTTTCAGGCTTTCACTAGATTCCAATGAACCCTGCCGACCCTGAAAAAACTGCATTTGTGACTCAATGGGGACTGTGCGAATTTCTTCGTATGCCTTTTGGATTGAAAGGAGCACCCTTCACGTGTCAGCGCGCAGTGGATTCAGTGATTGGAGACCTCAAGTATGACAACGCTCTAGTTTATCTAGTTTACATGGACGACTGTGTCAAGCAAAACATTTGAAGAACACCTGAGCCACTTGTAAGAAGTATTCGACCGATTTCTCAAGGCTGGACTGAAGTTCAAACCACAGAAGTGTTTTCTCTTTTGCACATCAATTGTTTACATTGGACACGTTGTTACAGAAAAGGGAGTTACTCCGGATCCGACGAAACTGGCAGCTGTGAAGAATTTCCCTCCACTGAGGAACGTCCAAGAGCTTCAGTAATTTTTAGGACTCACGTCGTACTTCATGAAGTTTATCCCAAACTACAGCGTTCATGCCGCACCTTTGCGCGGGCTGTTGAAAAAGAACACTCCTATCCACTGGGAAGACCCACAGCAAGATGCTTTCGAAGTACTAAACGCTTGCCTTTCTGAGCCACCGCTGATGAAACTATTTTCAGACGATTTGCGGTTAAACGTTCAAGTGCACCCGGACGCGTCGCGGCTAGGTCTAGGACCCTTTACTTCTACAAGAGGAGAAATGTAGCAAGTTGCGGCCCGTAGTCCTACCTGAGCCATTCTCTGAAAGGCGCTGAAGACAACTACACCTCAACAGAACTTGAAGCGTTAGCTGTGAAATGGTCTTTAGAACAACTTCGCCCCTATCTAATGGGACGGAAGTTTCAAGTTGTGACTGACCATCATGCGCTCTGTTGGTGGATGGGCGACAAAGGGGGAAATGAAAGATTGCTCCGTTGGTCTCTTGTCCTGCAAGAGTTCGATTTTGACGTAATCTACAAATACGGCAAACTACAAGGTCCTCCTGATTGCTTGTCTGGAATCCCTCACTCTGAAGAAAACTCCGATCAAGTTCTTCAAATTTCTTCTGAAGAAGTACGCCAGCCGCTGGCAAACTTCCATGAAGCACAATATGCAGACGCTTTCTGCAAAGACATATTCAGCTTGTTAGCGGGAGAATCCCGTACCAGAATATAGCAGAAGCGAGCACGATCTACCCTAAGTTCGTCATACACGAAGGCGTTCTCTACAAGAGAGATCAGCGCCCGATTCACCAACGCTTTTTCTGATGTGCCTTCCTGCAAGGAAAAGGGCTGAAGTTGTTAACAAATTTCACGGAGGCAAGTACGGGGCTCACAAGGGTATCCTGTGCACGTTCAAACCATCCGTTTGAAATACTTCTGGCCGAGAATGTACCAGCAAATCTAAAGTTTTGTCAACCATGCGAGCTTTGTCAACGAATGAAGACTTCACCAGTTGCACCGCTAGGTCTCTTGCAGCCGATTGAAGTGCATTCCCCATTCCACACGATTGGTCTCGACATTGTTGGACCATGCAAGTTGTCACGGGGATACAAGTACATCATCGTTGTTATCGACTACTTAACAAAGTTCGTAGAGGCCAAACCGGTCCGCAACATAGAAGCCGTGACTGTTCAAAAATTCATTGAACGTCGCATCATTCTCAAGCATGGCTGTCCAGCGGTAATTATTACCGACCGTGGCACTCAGATGATGGCAAAATTTACGGCAGCATACTTTCAGCCACCATGGAATTCACCATCTCCTACTACAGCCTATCACCCAGCTGCGAAACGGACTGTGCGAGAGGGCCAACAAGACACTGAAGCAAATGATCAGCATGTTGACCGCTAAAGGCGAAAATGGGCTGATATATTGCATACGTTGTGTTTTGTTACAACCCGGCTACCAAGACACCATTCGGGACACACCCTTTTTTCTGGTGTACGGCAGAGATCCAGTGTTGCCTCTCGACGTCAGCTTCAATCGCAAAGAACTTGCCGAGCTCCAGGAATCATCAGATTACTCCGCGCTAGTAGGTGAGCGACTGAACGAAGCTCGGACATTGCATCAAAAAACATCTAACTGCGCAAGAACAGGCAGAAGACCTACTTTGACAAGGGCCGCAAGGATATTCACGTTTGAAAAAGACCAGCTGGTGCTCCTAAAGATACCTCCCGTCGGCATCAAAGCTAAGCTGAAATTCACAGGTCCTCATCGAATTGTGTCTCGTCTTTCTCCAGTAAACTCTGAGATTGAACTCGTTGACGGTTCAGGCCGCGAAATAGTTCACGCGGAAAAATTGAAGCCATATATGTCGCCCATTGCAGAGTTTTCGCTGCCGTGTTGTTGATTCTAAAAACCAAGTGTTTCCTGTCTACACCCCGCAGGGGAGTGTTAAACCTAAATGTCGGGACGACATTTTTCAGAACCCCGGAATGTGGAGTGGCGCACTGTGTTTATCTAACGTACGTGCTTTTCGACGCATTTACACACGACTTTGGCGCTCTCCCTCTACTCTTTCTCACGCCGACGCTCCGACACCACACACCGTGCCTGCGACTGCGGGGTGCTCGCCCCTCGTATGCTTGGAACGAGAAATAAACAGTTCTTGTCTGACTGTGGGAGCGTTGAGTCGTGTCTGCGGCCCTGGCCGATCTCTTTTTCCCCGTCGGCTGCTCTGCGCCGTCACAACGCTGTTTAACTTCCTCTAATCCACACAGAAGCGCAGGGTCTTGTCTTTCATTTCTACCAGCACCACAGGGGATGCCCACGGACTTTTCGAAGGTTGAATACGTCGTCTTGAAGAATTTCCTTTACTTGGTTCCGGATGGCTTCCCGTTCTTTGTAGGATACGCGATATGTGTGCTGGTGCACGGGCTTTGTGTTTTCATCCACGATGATGCGATATTTCGCGGCGGGTGTTTGTCGGACCTTTGATGACGTGGAGAAACAATCGCAGAAGTTCGCCAGCAGTTCTATTAGCTGCTGCTTCTGGTTAGGTGGCAAATCTGGACACATGTGCAATATCTCCAAAACCTCTTTTGGATCCGAAGCTTCAGGTCCTTCTGTCCCCACGGCGCACAGATCTGTCAACTGATCGAGCTCATGCACGGAAGCAATGGCAGTTCTTGTTGCGACGTGTTGAACCTAGTTTCCGAAATTTGTCAGAAGGACATGTGCGCAACCATCACGCAGGTGTACAAGGCCTCTTGCTACGCAGATTTGTCTTTCCAACAGCAAATTGGTGTTCCCGTCGGCTAGCCGCTCACACTTTCCAGATGCTTCTCTTACGAAGACCATGACGCTGCTTCGCGGCGGTACAGTAACATCGTCGTCAACCACCCGGAGGGCACGGACTTCCGTTTATGCTGAGTCATTCACGGCGATGACGCCTCTTGCTGAGAACGTCACTGGGGACGACTGCAAATCGATAACAGCTTCTTTCACTCGAAGGAAGTCCATACCCAGTATGACATCTCCTGAACATTCTGGAAGCACGAGGAATTCACCGACGTAGGTGTAGCCCCGCATGCCAACCCTAGCTGTGTAGCGGTCTGCTGGAACAATCAGATGACTCCCCGCCGTGCGCCATGCGGACGTGAGGCCCTCTCCCCTGCATCAGGACTTTCTTGAGCTCGTGCGCCAAGGTTGCTGCTAAAGTCCGAGTAGGCCACCCCTGTATCGATAAGCGCAGTAACGCCACAGTCGTCGATCGTCACAGCCAGGTTGGAGGCGGCTGCTTGTTCAGAACTGACCAGCGGTGTCTGTTCAGCGGTACGTCGTCGCGAGAAGGTTGGAGGATTTTCGCTGGAAGCCCATTCAGCGAACCCACCTCCAAAGGGTCGCTGATCTGTTCTCCCGCCGCGGGCTGGGCGAGCGACGCCCAGGTGAGCTGGATAGGCGATGAGGGCTTAGAGACCGGTAACGGCACGACGACGCTGGTCCGACGTCCTGACAGTTGGACACAGAGGAAGATTGCTGTCTGGAGAGGTACTCTCGGATTTCGGCGGGACACTCACCGTTTCTGGGGCAAGGAGCATCAGGATGAAAACCGCAAAGGCCTTCACAGCGATGCGGGCACACCCTGCAGAGATGGCCAGCCTCTCCACAGTGATAGCACAGTGGAGTGCGGTCCGGTGCACGCCATACATGCGTCTTGCGAACTGTGTTTTGGTACGCAAGTTGAATGCGCCGGATTCCAGGCTGGCGGGGACCAACGGCACCATTTCCGTGGGTATAAGGCGGGGTAGACACGGGAGCGGTGACACTCGCAGCAGCACACATGCTAGCTTGTTGTACGGCTTGAGCGTATGTGGCTGAGGTGAGAGGAGGCGGCTTCAGGTCTAGTTCCCCTGGTTCTCGAGCAGCTTGCCTTACTTCCTCTCGAACCACTTGAGCAAGAGAAGCATACGCCGGCGAAGCCCTAGGCAGTTGGGACAGACGGAGTTCTTCCCGCACAAAAGAACGAATTAGCTCCCGTAGAGCATCTTGACCGGTGGCCAAGGGAGAAGACAGTACATCCGCTGGCGCACAGTTCACATTGTGGTCATACTGTTTGGCGCGCTGTTCCAGTGCCCTCTCCATCGTCGTTGCTTCTGCAATAAATTCTGTGACGGTGTGCGGTGAATTGCGTACAAATCCGGCAAACAGCTCCGTTTTCACACCTCGCATGAGGTGACGAAGCGTTTCTTCAGCCATACTCGGGTCGGCGCGCAGTACATTGCCACGCTCTCATTGGGACGCTGATTTCTGACGTGTAGCGCAGCTTCGGCCTTTTCCCTCCTGTAGCCCCTTGTATAGGCAGCCAGAAACCTGCTGCGAAATTCGTCCAAGTTTGAGACCTCTCTCTCGTGTTTCTCAAACCACGTCCTCGTGTAGTGGTCTAGTGAGAAATACACGTGTCGCAGTTTCAGCGGTCCATCCCAACCATTAAACCTCGCGACGCGCTCGAAGAGGTCAAGCCAGTCTTCAGAGTCCTCAAAGACACCGCCGTGAAATGTTGGCGGCATTCGCGGCTGATGGATCACGAACTGACCTGGGACGGAATAGTCGGTCTGCATCGTAGTCGAAATCATGACGTGTGCTGCCGCTGCCCTGGTTGTCGCGGGCAGCAGTCCAAACTCGGGTGGCGCACCTTGGAGTTGACGACTGGTGCGTTGGTGAACCGGAGTCAGCTCCGCTCGAGGCGCTTCGTCTCCAGCGACGCTATCTTCTCGATGCACACGGGGTTACAACCCGCACCCTGCACCAAAAATGTAGCGTGTAGATAAAACTAGAGAGCGCGGACAGTCAAAAGTGGCGGCACAGCTGGGGCAAAAGCACCGGCAAAAGGCCTTCGTCCTTCTCTTCTTCCAGTTCACTCCCGCGCTAACGCCAGCGGGATTGACAACGTCGCCACTAATTAGAGACACCGTTACAATATGAATAAGACATAAGCATTTAAATACATTTTGCTCATCGGGATTAATGGGGCTTGTCTTACTAATGCACCATGGAAACTCCATCTACCGAGCCGGGAAAAAAAACTTGCAAACCAGGGCAATATCGATGTCAAACTAGTATTAGTGGTAAATTTATGGACCCGAAGAGAACCATTATTTAATTCCTCCAGAAAAAATGTCATTCGACTTGTCATGACTTTTCCCTGCAGTCAAGGAATGGACCGAGTTATGCAGTCATGCGTATAAAGACGCACTTAAATTGTTTGTTTCCGAGCTGTGGTATGGGGGCCGGACACCCCTATTTACGTAAAACTATTTAAATGGTTTTATTAGATACCCATAGTGCTATAGCACGGCGTAAGCTTAGTCATGATGCAAAAATATACCGAAGTAATAGCAAGCTAGTATGAACTGCATCAATTGTTTACATGTAGAACCACGCCACGAGTGCTGGTAGTTAAAGAAGACCCCGCCTATATGCAATTCCCACTACAGTCAAACCCGGTTATAGCGAACTGTAATATGCACCGCGATTAGTTCGATATATCCAATAGTTCGATATAGCCGAACGCGTCTATAACGATTTTTTTATTGTTATGAGTTTGCAATACGCGGACCCCCTCCGCAATACGCGGACCCACGTATAGAAACAAAAGCATAAATTATACCATTACCTTACACAAAACAATCAATTTATTGCATGCACTAAAGCTACTTTCCACCTTAACTGCCTATTTCACAAAAGAGCGGTGATTTTTGTTTCCACTTTCGTTTTGGCGGAGACGTCGTTTGCGCCGGTTGGTGTCCGTGTCCTTCAATATCGAAGTAATATTGGCAGAGCACATCGACTGGCGAAAGCGCTTCATTAACCTTTATTAAAGCACCGAAGAGACGGAGGATGTCCCTTGTGACATCTTAAGTCTCTTCAGTGCTTTCAGCAGCACCAGCTCCCATGACATCAGTGACGCTGTCTGTGCCTGAGGGGCTCACAGTGACGGCAAAGTCGTCGTTGGCACTCAGGAATTCCTCAAAGGACACTCATTTAGGCACATCATCTGGAACGTTCGCGAGCTCTTCGCGCAGTTCGCCGATGATGCCGTCTTGGTCCGTACTCTCTGACTGCATGTGCTCCGTCGTGAATCTCGTGCGTTCGAAACAGTTACGGAAGGTGTCAGGCGTCACGTCACTTCATGCGAGGTTCAACATCTCAATCACGGCCAATCAGCATCTCAATCGCTGCTCTGGGACCATGCATTTCGGTGGCATTTTGTAGTCGCGCCGAGTTCGATATATCCGATGTGAACTTCGTTATAAGGAATATCCTCCGCATGCATTTTCGTAACGGATTTGCTTTTGTTCGATATATAGCATAATTAGCTCTATCCGGGTTCGTTATAATCGGGTTTGACTGTATGTCCTTAGTTGGGGGTGAAATATATTCTGCAATGGACCAGCGATGGAAAATAAATCGGCTTCGAAAAAGCGACGGCCAAACGGTGATGCCATAAAATGGACGCCAACAAACTTGCTAGAATTCGTAGATATTTTTCGTATGCAATATATAAATCTGGATATCCGAATATCCGGATACAAAACCTGTTAACAAGGTACGCTAACCAATCACTTCAGTTATCCGGCTTTCAAATTCGAATAATGGGTGAATCGGATTGCCAAATAACCGGTTCTGCCGCAAAACAGGTTTGGAATCGCCCGTCGTCAATGGTGAGCGCAGTAAAATGAGCGCCCGGAATCGTCATTAAGCAACTCCCCCGTCCCCCTGCATACCAATAAGCTGCCTCCGTCGTCCTTCACATCGTCTCTTTACCTTAATGGTGCCAGTTACACATAATTGTGTGCATATATGCCAATGCGATCGTTCCGAACTATGCATTTAATTTCGCCGCTGAATTGCTTCGACGAAAAGACGAGTAAACCCACAGGTGCGCACTCACACATACCTAAATTTTAAAGACGATAGTCTTTCTCGGGCTACTTAAATGCAATCATTTTGGTCTGTCTGTCTGTCTGTCTGTCTGTCTGTCTGTCTGTCTGTCTGTCTGTCTGTCTGTCTGTCCGTCCCTCGATTTAACCACCCAGTCAAAAATTAAAATGAATTCTTCAACGAGAAGTTTATAAAGGCAAGACGTCTCCAAACCACTGAATCTGAAACACGGCTCATACTTGTCAACATTGTTCAGCAAAAAGAAAACACCAGGCATAGTGCAGGAAAAAGTTCAATACATAAGCGGTATTTTCAGTGTTCTTTTAAATAAAAATGCACAGCTTCTTTTGCGATTACAAATGAAAAAACAAGCGTTGGAAGCAATGCTCGGCCCAAAAACACAAAAAGCGCTCGCGCCCGACCGTAGGCGTAGTGGCGGCATATCAAGAAGTCCAACAGTAACGAAATGTTCCAGTAGATGGCGCGCGGGCAGTAGAACGTGGTAAAATTGAATTGACTTGAGCAAACCTCGACCGTGTTTATCAAGGGATGAGTGGTACGGGGGCGGGCGGGAAGAGCGGCAATAGCGTGAGAGAAAGAGAGAGAGAGAGAGAGAGAGAGAGAGAGAGAGAGAGAGAGAGAGAGAGAGAGAGAGAGAGAGAGAGAGAGAGAGAGAGGCGTTTACGTTGCGCTTCGCGACTTTCTGGTGGAGGTAATCGCCGGAAATTTCAAGCCTCCCGAAACTCTTGCTTTCCTTGCTATGTTCGCGATGTATGGATGTTACGGTGCATTTCTAGACTTACGGATGCGGTGGTATTTTCTGCAGCGAGACGGCCACCGCTGTGGGCGCTGTAAATTGCACGCCACCTGCAAGGGGCTGGCTGCCGTTCGTACACAGGCCGTCTCCGAGCGCAGAAGGACGAGCGACGTGCGGAAGCTTTGGGGTGGAATTAATCGGCGGAAATTTTAACCTCACTGAAACCGCCCCATTCCTTCCGACACACATAAGTGAAAGACCGGTGGATTAGATTTGTCCCCATAAACCCTAGCATTCGATGGACTTTCCTTGAGTGGAAGGGCACAATAACCGATATTTTTATGCCGGGTGCAGGGGGCCGAGTGGTGTTTGAGCGCGGAAACCAGAGCGACGTTTAACGATTTTGCAGTGGAGTTAATCGGCGGAGAGACTGCTGGTGTTTCCAGACTTACGTTTTTGGTGGTGCCTTTCATACAGCGAGAAGGGCGCCGTAGTGAGCAGTTGTACGTAATTGCTTGCTGCGTGCCCCTAGCAAAGTACCGACTTCCCTTCCTGCGAGTTGTCTCGGAGCTCAGAAGGAAACGCGACGCTTTGCGTTTTTGCGTTGTTGTGGCAGATCTGCGTTGGTGTGGTCAGGCATATGTGCGTTGACGAACTCAATTCCCTCCTTCTACTCTCATATCCCCTCCTTCGTCCCCTCCATACACAGCCTGTCCTCCTGTACAGTGTCACTGACAATGCCTCTGACCCTGACCGGTTTCGAAATGACACTACTACTGCTAACGCAGTCAAAAAAAAAGTTTGTGAATGCTTGGGCGCGCTAGAGACACCCACGTAGCTTGCAGCATCTGTGATGCCTAATTTTCGAACTCCGTGCTCTGCTAGGGTTCTGGTCACTTTGAATATGATTACGTTACATGCAAAGAGTGAAAGGCAGAAAAGAGATCACGAATGGGGCATGACCACACGTTTTTTACTAACACTTCCGGCTCCTCCATCAAGCGCCTTGGGACCCACCGCGGTGGCTAAGTGGCTAAGGCATTGCGCTGGTGAGCTCGAGGTCGCGGGTTCGATTCCCGGCCGCGGCGGCCGCTTTCCTGATGGAGGTGAAAAGCAAATAGTCCCCGTGTATACGAGATTTCGGCGCCCTTTAAAGGTCCCCAGTTGGTCAAAATTAATCCGGAGTCCTCCACTACGGCGCGCCTCATCGCCTGCGTTGCGTCGGCGCGTTAAATTCTACCATCAATCAATTAAGCGTCTTGGGACACAGGTTTGAAAGGCTTGAACTTTGACAGCTCTCAGGAGTGCAACGCTTTACTTTCATTTGCGAGTGCGGCCTTGTCTACCACTTGTGGCCAACTTATCTGTGAGTTCGTGTGCCGCCTTCTGTGTATCTGGCTTTTAAAGCAGCTGATAAACGTTAAGAATTACTGAAAGAGGTACTCTACCACCGCATTTAAGTTGGGTTAACACGCTCATTAAAGTGAGAAGGCCTTATTTCTTGCAAACATTTAATCGGATGCTTATGCATACATTTCGGCCGTGCTCTTAAGCGTAAACTGCCGAGGCATATTAATTGGTGCAGCAGCTGCTGTCATGACATGGTTTATCCACTCTGAGCGTTATTTATGACGCACTGAACAATCGGAAACAAGCTGAATATATCCCTTTCTCGTTTTCCGAAAATAGCACCACCGCACTTCAAATCCGCAAATCCCAGTTGCCTTCGTTTATCCAATTTGTTTACGCCAAGTGGAGAGAAAATCCAGGCACTGCATTCGGCGCCGAAAACTCTCGCTGCTGCAGTTTGAATAGCATTGTGTGTGCCTCGTGAACACACGCAGATGAGTGTGCTAGCTTGTGTCCGAATAATGAGCGTGGTTGATAAACGATGCACTGTATTGTGCGCTAATGTTCAGGTAATGCCCGAAAAACCAACAAACGCGACGAGCCCAATAAGGAACAAATCTCCATTTGCGTACAGTGAAATCAAAATTACTTGTTAACACTGGTTCGTGACGCTGCCTTAACACGCTTGCGTTGGTACGATGTCATTTGTGCTCAATGTTAATGATTTCGTGTTCGTGCAGCAATGCATGGGGATGGGAGCGCGTGGGGCATGCCGCCGATTTCGCGCCAGCAAACTAATGACGCCGGTGGGAATTTTCGCGAAGCAAGATAAAGCGCTCCCACCTGTGCAAAGGAACTAAGCATGCAGACTGCAACACGGCTTCTCCTACCGCAGTGCCGGTCGAAGTCATCGAAACAAAAATGCTGACCGTGTACATGCTGTGAGTAAAAGAAATACTGCTCCTTGGTTAATCAAAGGGGCGGTTGTATTTTTGCAGTCAGTTGCGAGGAGTTTAAGATTACGCTATTTAGTTCCTCATGAGATGTGCCACCAAGCACT
The DNA here is from genome assembly GCA_013339765.2 of Haemaphysalis longicornis. Taxonomy (NCBI): domain Eukaryota; kingdom Metazoa; phylum Arthropoda; class Arachnida; order Ixodida; family Ixodidae; genus Haemaphysalis; species Haemaphysalis longicornis. The sequence continues at coordinate 130,058,961 of CM023448.1, read as the reverse complement.
TGGTTTTATCAACCGTCGACATTGCGACGTATTTTGCATATTTTTGCGTTTTGTCGCGCCTCTGATAACGACATTTTTGTGTTTCGTTTGCCTCGATGCAACTATCAATATCCAGTTTTATTACATCTAATTACTAGTGGAATTAAATTGAACTTCTCGGTCATTCGAGGAGTGGGAATTGGCACAGTTGTGGGCATTCGGAGTATTGAAAGAAACTAAATTGCCGCCAATTCTGACATGTATTTGGAAAAATGGGGGGGGGGGGGGGGGGCATTTCGCAGGGCGGGCTCCTGGCGCCTCGAAATGGGAAATATTTTTCTCTTTTCAGATGTTATTGCTCTACACCAATTCACCAGTTTAATCTATCAACGCCTGAGAATAGGGCCAAAATAAGTGATGAAAACCCAGCTATACTATACAGATATTGTGTTTGTGTGTGTGCGTCGGTCGATGTGTACGTGGGAGAGACAGAGCAAGATTGAGTTTTTAAAGAGACCCTGCAACACATTTTTCAACTTTCTCTTCAAATCTTAAATGCTCACAGAACGTAGTCGCCCAACACACCCATTACTTAGATTAGGGGGTCGCAAAGTACACCACCCAAAAATTACTGCTCTATTTCCATCAGATAACTTGTAAACTCGCTCGAAAGATTTTTCTACCCGCCACGGTGGCTCAGTGGCTAAGGCGTTGCGCTGCTGAGCACGAGGTCGCGGGTTCGATTCCCAGCCGCGGCGGCAGCTTTTCTGATGGAGGCGAAAAGCAAAAATTGCGCCCACCTCCCCGCGAGGGGAACCCTGTGTAGATGCGACGCATCGTGGGGTTCACTTGGTGTTTCCGTTGGATTGATTCTGAAATCGCATGAAACGTGTCGGGAACGCGTATGATTATTATGTTTTATGATTATTGTTATGTTTTATTGGCCAATCTTGGTCAATCTCTCTAAGTGGTATGCTTGGGGCTTCGCTGTCGCAACGACCTTTACTCCATCATTGTTGCTGTAAGTGGGAGCTTCTTTTCTTTTATTGCAAGTGTTAATCATTGCCCCATCATGCATTGTATCAGTGGCATCTTGACGTAGTTTGAATGAGTCAAGGATATAAGGCGCGTTCGTAGCATTTGATTGTCTCGGTTTTGTGGCGCAGTGGGAAGAGCACCATGTACCTCGCGTTTCGCCCACAGGGTCGTGGGATCGAAACCGGGCGCCGCTAACTATTATTTTTTTTATAGTGTAGGGGGAGGGGTGTGGACAACGCCGTATGGAGGGACAAGGCGAGTGAATGAGATGCAGTCGCATCTAAAACTCTCGTGTGTACGAGATTTCGGCGCACGTTAAAGATCCCCAGGTGGTCAAAACTAATCCGGAGCCCTCCACTACGGCGCGCCTCATCGGCTGCATTGCGTCGGCGCGTTAAACTCTACAATCAATCAATCACAGATTCTTCTCTTTTTCGCGGTCTTGACGTTCTTCGACGGCTCGAATTACGTCATAAGGCCATGTAGCGGCTGTTGGCCAGTTTTCCTTCAGTTGCAGCAATGAACGCTTTTCGATAGCAACTTTAAAAAAAACCACAAAAACAAAACAGAAATGGATGGCGTATCTGGTGCGACGAGCAAATCACGCAGTGCCGGTGCGTGCTGGCGATAACCGTAGCTTCCGCAGTGCTTCCAGACGCGAAGGAAAGACTGAAAGCGCTTATCGAAAGTGTTGGAGGGTGCGTTTAGTTACAGGAAGGTCTGTACAGCATATTCCTTATAAGCAGCCATCCACTTAGTCGCGCCGCCAGACCTTAGTATTGTTTAAAGGAACGCCGGTACGGCCGCATGCGAGTCTTCGTTCCCTCAGACAGTCGGAACGCACTCGGCGGTCTCAGAGCCGAACAGCGGCGCCTGCAGGGACACGGTCTTTTGAAGGAGCGCCGCTAGGCGATCGCCACCGCGTACACCCACAGGCCGCTGTTTATTCCGAAGCCTTCTAAAAACAGAGCCCCGGGGCCAGAATTCACTCCGTCAGCTGAACTGCGCGCCTTCATTCCGCCTCCCCTCTGCGCTTACGGTAGTGCTATTCTACGCCGGAGAGCACAATACGCGGCACCGCCGACTCGCGCTGCATGCCAGTGCGCGAGACGAGCTTTCTCCACGTGCCCTGTTGGCCTCGTTCAGCAGGTTCGCAGGGGAAGTCCATCTGATGCACAACTGCCATGAAGCAAGGACCTAATCGCTCACACCAGAAATCTTGCGGAAGCGGCCTAAAATAAAATGACAGAAAAAAATAAACACAATTCAGAAATTCAGAAAAAATAAACACAAGGAAAATGGTTATTATCCAAGAAAAGGCCACTGCAATGGCATGACGTTGTTTTGTCGGGTCGCACAGGAAATGGTTGTTCCATAGTGTTGGTATGTGGTGCAGGAATGCCGAAGTGTAACTCTAGGTTCACCCGTTTAAAGCGCTTGAACATGAATGACCACTCAAATATCTCCCACTTAAATTGCGGCTGTATTAGGTAGTTTTAGTCGCAAAAATCCTTGATTTTGCCATAAAGTATGAGTATGAGTAACAGCCTTGATTCATTCTAAAAAATTAATGCCCATCCATTCTGTGAAGATGAATGGCCTGCGAAGCTGGATGCAGAAGACGGAGTGCACGAAGCAAACCACGTTTGTTTGTAATTTGCGATTGAACATACTTCCTATTCATTTAGCTGAATCAAACTTGGAAGGACTCGAGCTTTATTCTAGCGGGCAAACATGGGGCTGTCTATTTCCCTCCCGCATCGTATACGCATTTTACTGTCTGTGTAACACGCAACCCAATCCGCTCGACCAGTGGAGAGACCTTACTGGTCGCATTCGGCTGTTTGGCGTCCACGTGTAAACCTCCCGCCAGCACAACGGACATGTCGTCAGTGAGGGAATGAAACATATAGCTCCGCGTGCACGCTCACCCTTCCTCCTCCCACTCCCCGCACGTGCGCGCATAAACCGGCAACGGCGCTTATGTGCTCGTGCGTAAAGGTGTAAGACACCGGCAAATTACAGTTGTAAAAGAGGAGGGGGGGGGGGGAGAGAATCAACTTTATTGGGACCCTGCAAACGGTAGGGCTAAGCGTGGGTGCCGAGTTACCGCGACGCCGCCTGGACATCGTCCCGTCCGGGTACTATCCGCGCGTTGCGGAAGGCTTGCGCCCTCTCCCGCTGAGTTCCCCGGTCGCTGTCTATCGAGGGCCGCCGCGACCTGCTGGACGGCCTGAAGTTGGGTGTCGTAGTCTCCACTCCACGATGCAGCTTCAAAATGCGGCGGGATCATTGTAATCGCACTGGCCTCACACGGATAAAGTTCACAGTTCCACAGGAAGTGGGCCGCAGTGGCCCGTTCCTTCGCGCATAATCTGCACACGTCACTTTCATACACCTCTGGGCATATATGCTTAGCAAGCACTGGAGTCAGTAACGAACCGGCCTGTAATTGTCTGTAGAGCACTGCCTCCGACCGGGTGAGACCAAGGTAGGGGGGGGGGGGGGGACGGCATAGTCCTTCTGCGTAAACGATACCATTTCACAACGTCGTTGTAGGTGGTCATGAGATCCTTGCTAATATCGAAGGGCTGCCACTCCGAGGGTCCGGCACTCCTAGCCGCCGTGCGGTTCGCCAGTCCTCACGCGACAGCGTTGGCCGTCCCGTTGTGGTTTGCGTTCTCTTTAAACGAAACACTGGGACCCATATGGGCCGGGAAACACTTGATAGACACTGCACCATAACGCACACACGCCCCGCGAAGGACACGCGCCGCAACACTGCACACATTGTTCCGAGCATAGTTCAGCACTGCTGTCCGAGAGTCACTTAACACCGTAGTGCACTTGGGGTCCGCGGTGGCCAGGACGATGGCCACCTGTTCTGCCTGATTTGCTCTGCTGGCCCGGAAGCTCGCTGAAAAATTGGTATTGCCCGTCGCAGCTGCAACCACTGCAGCCACGAAGGTGGCTGAAGTAGTTGGTCCTGATGTTCGGACGCGTCTACGTACACGGCACCGGTGTTGTTGGCATGAAGATAGACCAGAGCTTTCGCTCTAGCCAGCCTCCGCTCGTGGTTGTGCTCGGGATTCATATTTCGGGGGTGGGGTCAGACAACCAGATGGTTGCAAACACCATCCGGTATCTGATCCTTGGGCTCCCGATTGTCTTCTGTGGATAGTACACCCAGGTGTTGGAGAATATGACGACCCGTCCGTGTAACGGATAGGCGTTCAACCTGGGCGATTCGTTGGGCTTCAGCAATCTCGTTCAAGGTGTTGTGGACACCCAGGGCCAGGAGTTTTTCAGTACTTGTGCTCTGGAGAAGTCCAAAAGCCGTCTTGTTGTTCTTGCGGATGATGGCGTCCACCTTCATCCGCTCGCACTGCCGCCAGTTATGGAAGGCAGAACGTATGCGATATGGCTGATGGTAAATTACTGTACGAGGCGGGTGAGGCTTGCGTCTTTCATTCCTGCTTGACGTGTGGAGATACGACGGATGAGATGTACCACCGCAGCAGCATTCGTCGCCACCTTGTTGACCGTTGCCCCGTTGACGCGGTTACGCTCCAACAGAAGACCCAAGACACGTATCTTGTCGACATCGGGAATCACTTGACCTCCCGCCGTGCACCCTGTGATGGTAGTCGTTGACTGTTTTTTCCGCCGACCCTTAGGTGGAATGATGAGAAGTTATGATTTAGAAGGGGAACAGATCAGGCCCGTCCCATCGAGCTGATCTTCGATAACATTCACTGCTTCCTGGAGTGTATCTTCGATGTGGCCGTCGCTACCACCCGTAACCCACAGGGTAACGTCGTCGGCGTAGATGGTATGCCGGACGCCCTCCACGTGTTCGAAGCGGTTGGCGACTCCAATCATGACTAGGTTGAAAAGCAATGGGGATATCCAGAGCCTTGTGGAGTGCCCACACTGCTGAGCTACTTCTCTGGTAGTTGTAGATCGCCGGCGCATACCTGCGTAGCGAGCCGTGAGAAAGTCACAGATGTAGTCGTACGTTCCTTTCCCCATTTTCAACTTGGACACTTGTGCTAGAATCGCAGAGTGTCGCACTTTGTCGAAGGCGCTCTGGAGATCGAGGCCCAGTACCGCCTTGTTGTCTCGGGTGTTCATGACGTCGTCGATGATTTCGTGTTTGAGAAGGAGCATTGCATCTTGTGTACTCAACTTCTCCCGGAACCCGATGATAGAGTTGGGGTAGAGTTCGGCGTCTTCTAGATAACGTTGCCAGCGATTCATTAGAACGTGCTCCAGGGCTTTTCCCACGCACGAAGTGAGCGAGATCGGTCGGAGGCGCTATATGCTGCGTGGCGTGCCTGGCTTCGGAATTAAGATAGTCTTAGCCGTGTTCCATTAGCTTGGGAGTCGACCCTCTTGCCAGCACTTGTTGTAGTAGTGCGTGAGGGCTTCGATGGCGCGATCGTTAAGATTCTTAAGGGCCTTGTTCGTTACGCGGTCGGGGCCCACCGCCGACTTGCAGTTGAAGGCTTGCAGGTCTGCTCGTACTTCCCAAACTTCAATGCCATGGTCTAGGGCATCGTTGTTCGTTCCGGCGTATTCCGGGTGACGGTCTGTGGGGGACACTGGTAGATACTTGGCGTCCAAGCGCTTGACAACTTCCCGTTCTTCCAGTTCCGTGATGGCTCTGTGTAGAGTTCGGGCAAGGGTGTGTGTTGTGGCGATAGCTCATCATCTTAGTCTCGTCGAGTAAGTGCCTGAGCATACCCCACGTTCTGCCCTTGTGGAGTTGCCCATCGGCCTCGCTACACACTTCGTGCCATCGCTGGGGGCATAACATCTTGCAGTGTGCCTCGATCTGCTGGTTGAGAATCGCAATCTTCTTACGGAGACATCTGTTTGTGCGTTGTCTTTTCCAGCGCGCTATAATGGGCCGCTTGGCCTCAAGTAGGTAAGCAAGTCGACTATCCATGTGATCGATACTGTCGTCCGTCTCGATCTCCTGAGTTACAGCTGAAATAGTCTGTACGACGGCCTCTGCCCACTTATCGATGTCGTCTATATCCATGCGTTCCTCCGGAAGACACCGGCGAAACTCGTTCCAGTCTATAATACGATGTTTTCGGTTAGTGGGGATACTCTTGGGAACGATGAGTGGGACGACAACTCCTAGGACGTAATGGTCGCTACCTAAATCGTCGCCCGTGTTCCTCCACCGAACCCCTCGTGAGGTTCTCTCAATCCTGATGAAGGTGCGGTCTGTAGTAGTATCGCGTGTAATCGATGTGCCAATGCGTGTAGGGTATGCCGGATCCGTGAGCAAATGCAACCCGGCATCCGTTGCGTCTTCTAGTAGATTGCGGCCCTTGACGGTCGTTTTCGGATATCCCCAGTCTTGGTGCGGTGCATTAAAGTCCCCGCCAATCAGTAGTGTGTTTCCTGCAGGCAGTCGGCATGCCTTGTGTATAAGTGCGCAAAATCGCTGCTTTCGATGTGCCGGATTGCTGTATACCGTGACTAAAAAGGTATGCTCCTTGTGCTCCTTGTCCGTAATAATTTCCAATGCACAGTGCTCAATCGCGCTGTTTCCAATGAGGTCGTGCTCCACAAATGTAATTCCTTTGCGTACGAAGATGCAGACTCTTCGCCCAGCTCCCGTGGCTGCGGGCGCGAGCTCGGTGGACTTGCGTGCGTGCGGTAGCCAGAGAGCTTCGTCGTGACTTCGCTTTGTGTTTCCTGTACCATAATGACATCAGGCTTGCGGTATAGGTGCTTGAGGTGCTGTTGTAGTAGTGCTTTCTTCCCTGCGTAACCATTGCAATTCCAATGCCATACCAGAAGGTCTTTTACTGGGGCAGTCATTGTGGAAATTGTCCGGGCACGGGTTGCTGGATGATGGGCTGCATTTTCTTGGGATCTCCACTTAGTCCAAGGTGCGTCATAAGCATTTGCAGTTGTGCTTGCATCTTTGCAGTTTGCATGTTCTGGCAAGTCTGTTCGAGTTTCGTAAGGCGTTCGTTGGTCACCTTGACGAAGGCTTCAAATCGGTCTTCCAAGTTCTCAAGTCACGCTAAGATCTTTCGGTCCTTGGCAGCCCCGAGTGCTCGTCTTTTGGGCATCGGTTCCATATCACGTTGGTGAGCTGTGGGATCTTGTTCGGGCACCAATCCCTGGGTAACGGGTTCCGCCGGCCGGTGGTCTTGGAGTTGCGGTTGTGGCGGCGCTGGTTGGGGTTGTTGCGGGAGTGCGAGGAGTTAGTCCAGTTTCGCATTGATGGTCTTGTTTGTATGTTTGTATGTATTCGCATTGATGCTCTTGTTTGTATGTTGGATTGTGTTGACGCAACACAATCCAACACATTCCACTTTAATCCAATCCAATCTAAATCCAATCCAAGCCAAGCCAATCCAATCCAATCGAATCCAATCCAATGCCCCTCGCGAGAGAGTGTTCGCTATCGGAGAGGAGACGGGGTAAGCGGCGGAGAACGCAGCTCGCGCGGCGAGGAGAATGGGGAGGCGTGTGGACGGACAACGACAACGCCGTATGGAGGGACAAGGCGAGTGAATGAAATGCCGTCGCATCTAAAAAAAACTCCAACCTCCCCTCGCGGGAACCCGTGTGTAGATGCGATGCCTAGGGGGTTCACGTTGCAGCGTTGGACAGCGGAGGAACGGCGGTGGAACGATGGAGCGGAGCGGCGCAGCCGGCGCAGCCATTCGAATCCAATCCAATGCCCCTCGCGAGAGAGGGGCATCGGAGAGGAGAGGGGGTGAGCAGCGGAGAGCGCAGCTCGCGCGGCGAGGAGAATGGGGGAGGGGCGGACGACAACGACGCCGACGCTGCATGGACAAGGCGAGTGAATGAGATGCAGTCGCATCTAAAAACAATGGCACCAGCAGGGAACGAACCACCGACGCTAGGAAATACACGCAAGAAACCCGACGCGCTACCGCTAGACCACGCCGACGGGTGCACGCAGTGGTAGATAATATTCAAGTGTACAGCGTGTAGTTATGTGCATAACGCGACAGATCCATTGCATCTCGTGTCCGAATTTCTATCCGTGCAAGCGAACTTGACCGGGATTTGCGCTTTGCGTTGAGCGCTTTGCTAACTTCCGGGACTATTTCTCAGTTTGATTTTAAGTACAGCCTCACAACCGTAGTTTATTCTTGTAAATAACAATCTACTCGTCGTCACCTAGTTGAGGTAGGTAGCTGGGCGATCGGTCGACTCATGTGTTTCCGCACAAATTAGCGCAAACTAGGTGTATACTTAGTGCCCGATGTATATGTTAAGTGCTCTATGTAACGTATGTGAACGGTGCCGTCTCTGTGAGTGTCAGAATAAGGAAACATGCCATATTTCCCTGCATCGGCGAAAACGAATTCGGTGTTGCTTAGCCTGAATTCTTCAAATTCGCGTCGCTAGACGATTGCGACTGGGAAATGCAAGCGGGTTTTACAGCAGTTGCAGCATTGTCATAGCTTTGGTGCCCAAGGCAATTATGTACCGAGTGTAAAAGATAACTTCGAGACGCTTACTTGTAGCAAAGCATTTTTGTTTTGCAGTTGTCATCAGCAACATACGTTTTTTCTCGTCTGTTAAACGTATACATATTCATTACGCTCAGGAATCCACTTTTGCTATTGTCACTAATTTTCGCGTTACTGTTAAGGCGCTCGAAAGCTTTCATTGGACGTTATTACCTCGCACGAATCGTATGCAACACATATCAACATAACCTCGCCGAGAAGCGTCTGGCTATCGCGCTCGCCGCTTCTTGCCATTACCCGGCGCTCTATTAACCCTAGGCGATTTTCTTATATTTAACATCGATATTTTCTCCCGTGGCATCATCTAAAGGACCCACTGGCTGCAATGACTTGTGTTTCAGAAATCTAAAACTTTTCACAGACATATGCGCGAAAGGACAACGACGACGCCATTAGGGGATTAACGATGCAGCAAAGAGGCTAACTGCATGCGTTTCGTCTTCCCGTTACTCCTTAGCGATCGGCGGGGACGAAAAGTTAGTCCGCATTTGTGCACACGGCACATACTCTGCCGCAGATACTCCCCTTGAAGATGAACGGTGGCCCCTGAAGACTAAAGGCTGTATTTTAGTCCCTATTTTAGTCCTTTTTGCATAAGAGTGTTCAAACAGAACAATTACTGTTGTCGTATTCCCAATTCTGTGTGCCTGAATTGCCAGCGGGTTGGCCGGGTTCACAATATTAGCATTAATCTCGGAAGGGGAGTCTTCAATCGCTACTCCTCTTATCACTCCTTTCACTGTATCCTCTTGTGCCGCCTGATAAGTACTAACTTCATGAGTCTTTCCTCCTATAAAGAGGCCTCGCATCCTGAGATACAACCCTGCGCGACGTTGGTCTGGGGTACTCACAACGATGATATTTTGCGCTACATTGGTGCAAATTGTGTCTTCACTGGCTTCCAGTTTCGGTACACCTGCCGCCGCAATAATGGCCGACATGATGATCGAAGCTTCAGTTCTGGCTCTATTGAGTCCGCCACGTGGCCTCACAATAATCTTGATGTCGTCTTTCGGCATTATCGATGGCATACGTGCTGCCTTCGTGACTGCTGCCTCAAGTCTTCTGGCATAATTAACACGATCTCGTGCTCTAGATTGATGGTCAGTCGAAGAGGACTCACCTACTTTCGAAGCGAGGTCGACTTGGTTGGCTCGCTTGCCTGAGGTCGTACACCCCGCCGTGTCACTGGGAATAAGATCTTCGCCTTGGACTTCAACACTCGTTCTTCCTTCATGGCTGCCAAGTTGCAACTCCGAAATCTTGCTTTCCTTAATTGGCATACTAATCTCCATCGCTGTGTCCATCTGGGTCATGATTCTAGTTGACTAGGCCTAACGGCTAGGTCTGGCTACCGGGGCCGAACCACCCGGAGCCGTACACGTGCTAAGCCTATTGTTAGGCTTAGCGAAAACCGCACGTGAGTCGAGACGAAATCGTCCGCAAAGGGAGAAAATTACATACCACTTGGACAAATTTGGTCTCAGTCGGTATCGCATACCGTTCCGCACGCACTTGTAACAACGAAAACATGTTACCTAATAGTTAGCACTGCGAAAATTATGATAATAGTAGAAGCCAATGAGAGATACGTCCGCTCCCTTCAGCGACCGCAGTGCTACCTCCGGAAAGAGGGGTTGGCGGCGGCGAAAAGCGGCGCCGATTTAAGCGGCTTCACCGCAAGGAAAACTGGAGAGTGCTAGACATATACTGCTTCGCAGTATAAATTAAGAGGTGATCAGATACAGCCCCTTTACCCTAAACACGTCACGACGGTGTGCAACGTCCTCGGTCCTGCCAGTGTTAAAGGGACTCCGCAACACTTCCGATAAACGCTATCACTATTTCCGCCGCATATGGAAGCATTGTCAAAGCTATAGTTATCACCAGCACGGAGAGACACAGCGTGATTTTCTCGTCGCAGAAGAACTATCCACCTTCCGTTTCTGCTTTGCTTTGTGGCTTTTTTATAAAGTAGCCCTTGAATGCGTTTATTGCTGCAACGGAAAAAAAGCCGGCCAATAGCCGCTACACCAATGTAATGACGTAATTCGAGCGCTCAAAGAACTCAGGAAAAAGATAAAAATATTTTGATCAGATTTTCAAGTTATGTGATTGGCATAGAGCAGTAATTTTTGGCTGAGGTACTTTGTGACCCCCTAATCAAACTACTGGTGTGTTTGTTGATTACGTTTTGAAAGCATTTAGAATTTAAAGAAAAAACGCTGAAAAATGTGCTGCAGGTTTACTTTAATGTTAACGCATTTCCAGATTATTTCCGACATTATTTACATTCCAGCGCAAATTGTTTGCCTATACTTCCTCACAACCTGCCTCCGTGGCTCAGTGGCTGAGGCGTCGTGCTGCTCAGCCCAAGGTCGGGGGTTTGTTTCCCGTATGCGGCGGATGCTTTTATGATGGAGGCAAAAAGCGAAAACGCCCGCGTGTTCGACATTTCGGCGCACGTTAAAGATCCCCGAGTGGTCAAAGTTAATCCGGAGCCCTCCACTACAGCGCACCTCATCGCCTGTGTAGCGTCGGCGCGTTAAACCTCATAATCAATAAATTAATACTGCGTCACAGTTAATGGACATCTCCCGGGGTACATCACACGGCGGTCGTGACATCACGGCCAGCGCACGTCCACCATGCGGCCGAGCGGGTAGTTGGCAAAACATTCGGACTGACGCGCAGAAGTGTACTTTGGATACGGACTTTGGACGCGGGCAGAAGTGGACTTTTAAGGGCAAAGCACCTTAGGGGCTCGAGCTGTCGGCGTCTCCTGTCTTCTCATGTAGTCACGGTACTAAAACACCGGGACATTCGTTTCCCAACGTCTCGTGCTAGAACGTAACGCATACTAAAAGAACACACCGGTACACTCGTTTTCCAACACCGCGCGCTAGAACACTTCGTGCTTCAAAGACACGAGACTTTTACACAGTGAAACCCCCTTCACACTGCCCGGCTACCGCACACATACCAGCCCGCCCAGCGCCCGAGCCGCCGGCAAGGGTGCTGCCCAAGGCGTGTGTACCTTAGTGCGCAAAGGCCTGACTTACATCAAGCATGAACTCAGCCTGAACAGTGCTATAGAACACACGGCCATAGAAATCGTCACCGGTCGCAAGAAAGCTAAGGCCAGTCTCTACATAATCAACATCTATAGCAACCCGAAGCAATATCAACAGCGATTCCGCACTCTCCTACACCGGGCCGACCATCTGGCTCAAGAGGAAGCAATCCTGCTGTGCGGCGACTTCAACGCCCCCCACACCGCCTGGGGCTATCCCAAGACCACAGCAAAGGGCCACAGCCTCTTTGACGAAACGACGGAGGCGGGATACTAACTCCTCAACGACCCGGCCATCCACACCCGGCATGGGACGTCCGTCCAACGCGACACTAACCCCGACCTTACGTTCTACAAAGCCCCCAAGGACCGCACGAAAGCCACATGGCGGAACACTGGGGAAACGCTCGGCAGCGATCACTGCATCCTCGAAGTCCTTGTCCCGCTGAAGGATCGCCTACCAACCCCGAGAGCGCAACAACTCACGGACTGGCAGCAATATCGCCGCCACCTCGATGCCAGTCTTCCGCCTACCATAGAGGACATTCACGACTGGACACGCGCTCTGCATTCTGCCACCCACGAGGCCACTGCACTGATCCCCATCGACGCAGACGCCCCGCTCGCCGACAGTCGCCTCGCTCATCTCACACAAGCCAGAGCATCTATACGAGCCCGCTGGAAACGCCAAAGACACAACCGAAGCCTCCGCAAACGCCTGGTGCAGCTCAACCGCGAGATAGAGGCTCACAGTGCAACCCTCTGCCGCCAACATTGGCACGCCATTTGCCAAGAGGCCGATGGCCAGATGCACCAAAGCCGCACATGGCAATTGCTCCTACATCTCCTCGATGAGAGCAAGACCAAGAGCACGCAACGGCATGTCCTGGCCCGCACCCTCCACAAAGCGCTGCGTGGGCTCGGCGACTCAGTGGTCCGTCAACGCCTCGACGACAAATATCTCCCAGCCACCCCCCCAGACCCCCTTCCGGACTACGTGGGGGCACCTAACCCGGGCCTCGACGCGGACATCGAGGAATGGGAGGTGCGGGCGGCACTCCAGAAGCTCAACTGCAGATCGGCAGCTGGACCGGACAAGGTCACCAACAAAGCCCTGCGAAACATGACCGACGGCGCAATCTCGGCGCTCACAGCCTACTACAACAAGTGCTGGCAATCGGGCAAGCTACCCCCACAATGGAAAGAAAAGCGCGCACAACGCTCATCCCCAAACCGGGCAAGCCTCCACACATCGATCACCTCCGACCGATTTCCCTTACAATCCTGCCTCGGTACTGCTGGAGCACGTTCTCCTCAATCGCTGGCAGACGTACCTCGAAGAAGCCGACCTGTACCCCGACACTCTGCTGGGCTTTCGGACTAAGCTCAGCCCACAAGACGCAATGCTCCTCATTCAACACGAGATCCTGACCCCCCCCGCCGGATCCCTCGACAAACTACGCCCTACTGGGCCTCGTTCTCAGAGCGCCTTTGATAAGGTGCACCACTCAGCAATCCTCGCGCAGGTCTCGTACCTCAACATGGGACCTCCGCACTTTGCGTATGTCAAAGACTTCCTCGCTAACCGCACGACACAAATCGTGGCCGGCGACATCGAGCTCCCAGAGAAGACCCTGGGTAGCACCGCCACACCCCAAGGATCAGTGATATCCCCCCTATTGTTTAACGTAGTCATGATAGGAGTTGCCCGCAGACTGGGCCAGCCTCCCAGACGTCAAACACACCATTTACGCGGATGATATCACCATATGGAAGGCCGGTGGCAGCGACGGACAAATCGAAACCGCCCTGCAGCAAGCTATTGACACCGTGGAAGAGCAACTCCAAGGTACGGGACTCCGGTGCTCCCCGGCAAAGTCCGAACTGCTTATCCTCCCACCCCTGGTACGCGCAACAATCGTGAAGCACCCCCTAACATCACGCTGAAGACGAGGACGGCACCCCCCATCCCGCAAGTCAAGTCCATACGGGTACTCGGCATGTACATTGACGCACTCCGCCACAACGGACACATGTTACAGCGCCTCAACGCCAAAATCACCACGGCCATGCAACTCATCCGCAAGGTAGCCACAGCATATGCCGGCATAAGAGAGACCAGCCTCCTCCGGCTAATTCAGTCTTTCGCCGTTAGTCACGTCGCATACGTGGCGGCATACCACAATTGGAAGCCGGCGGAGCGTCAGAAAATAGACGCCCTGATAAGGAAAGTATACAAGACAGCGCTGAGTCTCTACACGTATACCAACACGGAGAAACTCCTCGACCTAGGCGTTCACAACACGCTCGCCGAGATCGCCGAAGCCCAGCGAACCACACAGTTCGTAAGACTCACCCAGACAAAGACAGGCCGCGCAATCCTGGCCCGCATCGGTTACAACCCCCCCCCCCCCGGCCACATCGGCCCTACACCCACCGGCCCACTGCCACTAGTCTTCAGCCGACGGCTCAGGATCCCCCCGCTGCCCAAACACATGCACCCCGACGCCAACCCCGAACGTCGCCTGGCCCGCGCGAAGGCCCTAACCAAGATGTACGCACAAGACACAAGCGCTTACTACGTCGACGCCGCACCATACCCCGGCAGACCCGTTGCTTACGCGGTCGCCGTCATATCAGCTGCCACGGGAGCCCTAAGACAGCCGCAAGCATAAGTACAAAACACACGACTCTGGCCGAGAAGTTCGCTACGCTCTGGCCCTCCCCCAACTTCCGTGCACCGCGATCCTCAGCGACTCTCGCTTAGCGATCCTCCGTTTCGCCACCAACCAGTTATCCCCCGCCACCCTACGGATCTGCACCCCCTCCCGGGCACTCGCCCGACTCACATGGTTCCCGGCCCACACCGACCTACCGAACGGCGGTACTGTTAACAGGAATGCGGAGGCGGACGCTACGGCACGCGCGCTCACCAGTCGCGCAGACGTACACGACCCCGCACGTTCAGTCCAACAGCCCCTCCCCACACCCACGCCCCTCCTCACATACGGTGAGATTCTAGCCTGGTACCGCGACACCACACGAAAGTACCCACCGCCGCACCCCGACCTCCCACGAGCGCAGTCGACGATACTCCGTCAACTCCAAACGGAAGCGATATGGACCCCCGTATTCGCCAAGCACATCTGCCCCACGGTTTACCCGACCGACCTTTGTCAACACTGCAACGCAGCCAGGGCTACAACACCACATCTTTTATGGGACTGCAGGCCCCCAGAATACACCCAAGACCCAATGCCACCAAGCATGGCACTCGCCATAAGAAGCGACGACATCGGCCATCAACGCGGCACGGTCCGGCAGGTGATGGACATCCTCGTGCGGCAACGGCCGAAAACGCCGTCTCCACCGAGACGCGCAGTGAGTAGGCGGCCGTAGCGGGGAGGGTCCACCACACACCTCGCCGCCCCATGCCTTCTTTCCCCACCCCGCTACTGCTGGACATGATAATAAATGTTTTATCTCTCTCTCTCTTTTACAGCAAAGCTGTATACCTCTACCCCCAACGGTTTCATCTCCGTGGGCAAAAACGCACAGGCACCAAGGCTCAGACGCCGAGCGCTCGGCATCGAAACCGCATTATGGATAATAAGGCGCCTGTGAACAATTGAACTTCCCCACCATGTGTTCCTGGTAAAGATTATGTGTGAAGATTATCTTTGAAGGCTAGGCAGGATCTAGTGACACTAGCTGAGCGCAAGCGACGAGCACACCAAGAATACAAGAAACATTTCACACCCTCCGTCTCGAAATTGGTTTCAAACGTCTGGTTTTCTCCTGTAAAGCATAGTTCTTAGCATGCTGCAGCGTGTGATACGAAAACTTAGGGTCAGTCTGTCTTATTTAATTGCTTAAATCCGGTGCAACGCAAGAGAGGGCTCCACCGCCTCAGCAAGCGCGCTATTGCTACTCTCACCGGCGCTTCTCCGGCAGCCAATCAGCGCGCGCTGTGTGGCAAGAGGGAGACTTACAATGTTTGAATACACTTATACAGTGCATGCTTCGCCCCTCGCCACGTTTCAAGGTAGTGGAGATGGCCCGGGATTTTTTTTTTTGTATGTTTAGTTTCCGATGCCGGTGGGCGAGGAAAGATTGAGACATCATGCGAGGAAAGGTTCGAGGCATCAGACTCTTTCCCCTCCCCCAAAAGTGAAATTCGGAGGATGTCAACGCGCGCAAAGCGCTAAAAAGACTGGCAGCCAAACCGCAGCCACAGACTGCTCTTGCTCATATCAACATTTCCCATTTGCCAACTTCTGCTGTTTCTTGAAACGCAGGCGCACATTGACCATCCCCGCCGATTAGGTGCCATAAAGCTATGTAGTTTATCCATCAAGCACAGTAGAAATGTTGCACATTGAAATAGGGTAGTATTAAAAGTTTAACACAAATAGTGCCGGGGGGGGGGCAGAATTTTCATGCTGCAAAATATTTTCATGCTTTGACGAAGTAGAATGCAGTATTAAAAGACGCTAATGTCTAACCTGCACGGCGAGACGCAATAAATGTTTCAACCAGAGATCCGTGATAGCCACTCACCGCCAGATCGACCCACTAGTTATCGTATAGGGAGCAGAAGAAATCCGTTCAACTGTAACGCTTCGTTGTAAGTGCAATAAATTTATTGGCGGTGCTAGGACAATTATTATGCAGTGAGACCAAGGCGAAACGGATGCTTGCAGGGCCCGCACCCAGCATTGTGCCTCTTCGCCGCGAGATGGGCCGCTCACACGTCCGTGTTGCTACACAGTAAACTTGAAAAAAAGTTCCCACTAAGAGAACTTACTTAAGTGAATGTATCCTCAACTTGTCACCTCCGGGCATTACTGGCTTACGCAAAGGAGGGGGTGTGGTGGGACGTCCGAGGAGGCCAGGGCCCACTTCCCGCCCCCACCCTTCGAATTCTAAAGCGAAAGCTTTATTAGTTGGACCGATGGCGTTCTGTCCAAACACTAATGCATTTCCTCATAAACCAGTTTGGTCGACCGAAAAGCTCTGAAAAAATCTCTATAAAAGGGCACGCGATTGAAACCGAGCTTCCATTGTGTCAAGACGGTTACCTGAAAATCGCGAAAAGGAAATGTTCTAGATAAGACACTTCCTTTTTTGCGATTTTCAAGTAACCATCTCCACGTATCTGGGGAGTGGCGAACTCCCTTCTTGGCAAAACTCGCCCTGTCAAGCCTTTTCTGGCAATGACCTTAACCAATAGAAAGACTTTACCATCTATGGCTGAGGGGTTCGCTGATGTGTACACATCTTCGACATCATCATGCGTAACAGGCGTGCCACCGCAATTACGCAGCTGTGCATCCATGGCTTGCGCTTACTCAGTTTCAGTAATGGATAGTAATGGATAGTCGTATTAACAGAAACTTGGCTGCACTCGCACGTACAAAACAACGAAATTTTCCAAACCGCTCATAACTTCACAATTTATCGGTGCGACCGAAATAACCGCCAAGGGGGCGCGCCTTTTGGCCATTTCGAAAGACTTCAAATCCTACTGTATTCATATCCCAACCAACTTAGAAACTTTATGGGCCATCATTGAACTCGGGTATCAGAAAATAATCGTGGGCGTTTGCTATCAGCCCCCTGATCATACTTCCGACTTCATAAACGACCTTCATGACATACCACACACAGTTTCTTATCGTTATCCTCACCTGCCTTTATTTTTATTGGGTGATTTTAGCATTCCTAATATAAATTGGGCTACCGAGCCACCTACCATCCTCCACCATGAACATTAGCCAAAGAATTCGTCGACCTGTGCGCTGTATTTTCCTTCTGTCAAGTAGTTCATGAAACAACAAGAACAACACTTTCAACCGCCAATACCCTTGACCTCGTACTAACAACCAGACCTGACGTTGTTTCGAACATTACCTACGCACCGGGTTTAAGTGATCATTCATTGCTGTCGTTCAACATTAAGCTCGCGCGTCCGAAACCGCTTAAGAGCACAAAAAAAATTTGTGATTATAATAAAGCAATTTTGAAGGCATTAATCATGACCTGTGCAATTTTCTTGACAGTTTTCTGGAGGGTTTCGACGAGCGCACTGTGCAAACTAATTGGAATCTGTTTGTAAGTAAGATAAATGAGCTAACCAACAAATACATTCCCTTCCGCTCTATCACTACACACTTACACGCTCCATGGTTTAATAACCACATTAAGCGGCTATCTAACAAGAAGAAGCGTCTTTACAGATTAGCAAAGCGTTCCAACAACGCTGCCCGATGGAATACCTACAAATTAGCGTCTACTGAGTACATGAAAGCGATTCAATCTGCTAAAGACACATTTATCAATACCACTCTCCCATCCATGCTATCTAAAGATCCTAAAAAGTTTTGGCGCGTCATAAACCCAAGCAGTGAACATACGATAACCCTTACCGATAGCTCTGGAGACGCTGTAGCCCCTGAGCAGTGCGCTTTATCTCTCAACAATTCTTTCACTCGTAATTGTTGTCGCACCATTAATGTTCCTGAGCTTCCCAAGAAATGCTATAACTACCCAGTCATGTTCCCAATAATGATAAATTCTGTTGGTGTAGAAAACATAATTAAGTCCCTAAAACTTTCATCGGCCCCCGGTTGCGACCTGATTACCACCAAGTTCCTTAAAGGTACCTGTTCCTACTCATCCATTATTCTTGCTAAAATTTTTCAACAGTCGCTTCACGAAGGCATATTACCAATCGAATGGAAGATTGGCAAAATTGTACCATTTCACAAGTCGGGTGACAAGCATTCCCCATTAAACTATAGACCCATCTCGCTTACTAGTATTCCATGCAAAATATTTGAGCACATTTTGTTCTCTAACCTTGCAAGCTTCCTGGAGTCTAACTCATTTTTTACGCGTCACCAACATGGCTTTAGGAAAACATTCTCGTGCGAAACTCAGCTTGTAGCCTTTACACACAAATTAAACGTCATTCTTGATCAATCTAGCTTTGCCGACTGCATATTTATAGATTTTTCCAAAGCTTTTGATAAAGTCTGTCACAACTTACTGTTGCACAAAATGAATGAACTTCATATAGATCCCAGGCTTCTAACATGGCTCGAATGCTTTCTAAAAAATCGCTCTCAGTTTGTTTCAGTTAATAATGTAAGCTCTGAGCCAAGTGCCGTTCATTCCGGCGTACCACAAGGCTCCGTACTAGGTCCACTGCTCTTCCTTATATACATTAATGATTTACCTTCCTGCATTACCTCTAATATTTATTTGTTCGCGGATGACTGCGTAATCTGCCGAGAGATAACTTGTGATGGTGATATAAGCTCTTTCCAACATGATCTTAACTCCATTTATCTTTGGTGTAAAACATGGCTCATGGAATTAAATAGTAAGAAATGTAACTTTTTACGTGTTTCGAGAGCAAACCATCAACTTCCAAACTATTACCTTGATAACACACCTGACAAACTATAAACATTGGGGTGCATATAACAACCGACCTGACCTGGACTGTTCACTGTAATTACGTAATTAAAAATGCTAACCGAATGTTAGGTTATCTCCGCCGCAACTTTTCAACGGCCCCTCTTCTTCTTTACACTACACTAATACGATCTAAACTTGAATATTCCGCTGCAGTATGGGATCCTAGTCAAGCTAATCTAATACACTCTCTTGAAATGGTACAGAACAACTCAACTCGTTTTATACTTTGTAATTACAACCGGACAGCAAGCATAACAGCCATGAAATCCAGCCTTAACTTGCCCTCACTTTCATCCCGTCGTAAAATGTTCCGTCTCCACTTGTTTCACAAGCTGTTTCATCACCCATCGCTACGGGACGGTCTTATCTTGGCTCCTAGTTATATTTCACCTCGCCTGGATCATTCCCCATAAAGTCGGGTTGCCCCTTTGCAAGACTCACGCTTTCTCTCAGTCTTTCATACCACGCACCTCTGAGGACTGGAACCGCCTTCTCGCATCAGCGGCAATCATTGAAAATCACCTTCATTTGAAAAGTGCGTTTGGTAATTATGTGTAATTGAGGTCATCAAAGTATTGTATCACCGGATGTTGTGTTGTTCCTGTACAGTATTTATTTTCTTGTCGTTTTTCCTTTCTTTGTCTAATTTTCATAATTCCCGCGCCTTTGTTTGCTATAAAGCCTGTTAGATAAAACTGTATAATTAGGAACTTCTGCTCAATGTAAGATTCCCAGCTGCATTTAGTAAAACTTTTGTGTTTTCTTTTGCAACCACTCCCCTCTGTAATGCCTTTTGGCCCTGGGGGTATTGCAAAAAAAAATAATAATAATAAAAAATTCCCGCTGAGGGAGCTTCAAACAGCCCTCGCTAGCCTGCAGAAACCGTGTGCAGTTGGCCCTGACGGCAACACGAACCAAATGCTGCTTAAGTGACCATTGGAGTCCCAGCACAGTCTCCTGAGGTTTTTTAACCATATTTTTTAAGGTTTTTAACCATTAAACAGGCGACATTCTGCCGTCACAGTAGCTGGCCTGGGTGGTACCAGTCCTTAAACCTAACAAGGATACAGCAGACCTCTCCTCATGCAGGCCGGTATCACTTCTTTTGTCTCAAAGGTAATGAATGCTACGCTGAATAATCATCGGTCAAAAACTCGTATGTCAGTATATGCGGACGACATCTGCATCTGGGACACCAAATACCAGACAAAGCGCTTGCGTGTAACAGCACAGCATGCTGTTTCGTGTGTTCAAGCATACCTGCGGAGAAGTCGGGCTTTGTTCTATTTCCTGGTGTGCGGCGCAGGTCTGAACGTCTCAAAATAGACCTGAATGGCGTTTCCATTCCTCTGTGGCGCCAATGCTATGTACTGCGGAGAATTGCCGGTGTGACGTGCGGAAATCACCCAGCATCTATGACTAAGATGCACGAAGCCTTTATCTTGAACCGCATGCTCTATCAGCTGCCTCTCATATCGTTTTCAGAGACACAATACGAGCGGTTGGAATCCTTACACAGGAGAGGGCTTAGCCTGTCTCTTGGCGTTCCTCAAGCAGACGGAAACCACAAGATCCTCCGTTAGGCACAGTCAACACCTCTCCGTCTTCAGGCGTCTCAAAGTTTGCATATGCAAGTATTGCGCCTCGGAGACACCAGTGCTGGTTTAGCATTACTGCGGCATCTACGATTAAGGGTAGAGCCTCGTGCCCATGCAGTCCTAAATACTCTTGGTGCGCTGTGCCCCAAATGGCCAGGAAAACGGGGGTTATTTCGGACCCGCCTTGGTCCCACAAGAGTGTGGATTGTGGCTTGACCCTCCCTCATACGAGCTAGAAGCGTTTTATACCTCTTGCTGAAGCACGATCACTGGTTCGGGAGCATTTGGAACGGGAGTGAGGTGAATGTTTGCTCATATACACTCATGGATCGGTTGAGACAAAAAGAGGGGTATGCGCGGCGCGGCTTTTTCATGCCCAGTTTTGAATATTTCGTGGGCGGAGGGCAGGGGCTAAGCCTTTGCTTCTTTCTTCTACAGGGAGTGAGTGTGTTGAACATAGAAGCTTGCGGTGCGCAAACTTGTCATCGTTTGAATGGACAAAAAGTCGCAATATTCAACAATTCGAAGTCAGGACTTTGCCTGTTGCAGCTGGGTATACGTGTGGAAAAAACCTGTCAGCGATCACTATTTCTACCCAAGCGGCTCAAGCATGAAAGCTTCACCGTGCAATTCCAGTGGATCCCGTCCGGGGCTTCGGTGTAGCGGGGAACAAATCATGCTGGACAAGCTTAGCCCAAAGACGCCTTATCATCTACAACGGACGGTGCAAACGCGGTGCGATTTCCAACGCATACAGAAACAGACCGTTCGCGAGCACTTTAGGCAGCTGTGGCGACCAGAACATCAACCAGTCGTGACGAAAGGCCCGAAGAGAGCCGAAGCCTGTCTGATGCACCGAGGAAGAACAGACTCAGCCCGCACATCAGCTTGGCTACACAAATTCAACATTGTTTCACCCCCTTTGTGCCCCTTGTGCAGTGTGACTGGTGACACTGATTACTACATTATGAACTGGCTCCAACACCAACCTTGAGCGGACGAACTTTTTCCGTGATCTCCAGAAGCTAGGAGTGCCCCGCGCTACTTCGGAGGAGTTATTTTTCCTAGGGACAACTGCATTGTGCGAAAAGAGGTGTCTCGTCTCCGGCCGGGATTTTTGCAGCCCACAAGACTAAGTGAGGTGTGGTGACATTCCGTGTCTCTGATATAATATTGGGAACGATTAGGCGGAGCAGTTGCCGGCACTTACGCAAGGCTATGTCCGCCTCATCCAACAACAGATACTACTCCTACTACTACTACTAGGTAAGACAATACACACATCGACCGTGAAGAAGGAGATCCATAGTACACATTTATCTCATAAACCACGTATCAATATACATTTAGATCGTTCGTAGATTCATTTACTTAGTGCACGAAAAATTTCCGCATGCGTTTGTTCTTCGCTTACGATTTGGGTCTTTGAAGGTTTGACGATCGATTGGACGCACTTTCAGCGAAGGTTGGACGAACCTATAGCTTTCGCGCTTCTCTCAGCTTTCTTCCGGAAGGGGTGGTAATTTTTTTCGATCCACGAGGGGTGGAGGCGAGGCGGGCAGACAGGACAACTAAGTGACTATCATGACATGATGACTACTTAATTCGTTTTGTGTCGCAACCAATGCACCGACCTTATGCGGTTGCTACGTGCACCCTCACCGTGACTATAAACCCTTTTGTTCTTTAACCGGGAAAACAATGAACAAAGCAATCTGTACCTTATGCACAGCACATCGTGCCGATAATATTTATTTGTATAATTTTTTGCTTCGGCTGCTGATATTTTTGTTTTGTGGCTGTTTTTTTTTTTTTACTTATTTCTCCTTTCATCCTTTCACTTTTCTTTCACCCCTCGATATGAACTAGTGCGTGCGCCACTGTCTCCGGGCGACGCAGGTAGACCAAAAATCATCCACCCCTCCGTTTCCCGACGACGATGGTTGAACGCCAAACTTTCTCGTGACGGATTCTTTGGTTGTCGTCTGAGTTCGGACTGAGCTTCGACCATGTCGAAATGGAGCAATCGGATGGGCGCCGGCTTCATAACGTGAGGGACACAGGTTCCATTCCGGCCACAGGAAGCGTTTTTAAAGTGCCAAGCACTTTAGGGCCGCGCCAATTGTCGTCGTAGCTCGCTATCTGGACCCAAGCAGAGCCGGGGTTCCGTTCACAAAAATAATACTCAACCGCATAATTGGCAGCCCGAGATTTGCACCAACCGACCGTAACAGGCTGGGTATAAGATAGGCTGCTCAAGCAGTTATCGCATCAATAGAGAGTTTTAGCAGTCCGTCCGTTCCGTCTTGTACGTTGTTACCGGGTTGACCGGGTCCCGTCTGGGCACTTGGGAATTCGTCGCGGTAGGGGGATTAGTTCCGCGGGCTTGCCTTCGCCATGTACGCGCCTCCTCGCCCTTCCTCCTCGCCCTTCCGCGTACTCAGGCGCAGACGGGTCCCGGTAAACCCGGTAACTACGTACACGACGGAACCGGACGGACTGCTAAAACTCTCTAATGTCGTGAATCAGGTCATAGAAAAATCCACAACGTGGATGACAATTATAAAAAAATCCCGGGTCATCTCCACTAACGTAAAACCTGGGGAGGTGCCAAGCATGCAGTCTCTAAGTGTATTCTTGGTGCCTTGGCGTTTTCGCTAACGGAGATGAAACCGTTGGGTGGTAGAGGTATACAGCTGTGCTGTAAAAGTCTCGTGTATTTGAAGCACGAAGCGTCCTAGCGCGAGGGGTAAAGTAGTGTCCCGGTGTTTATTAGCACGCGTAACGAAGCGCTTCAGCGCGAGGCGTAACGAGTGCCCTGGTGTTTTAGGAACGTCACTACATGAGACGACGATTACGACGACGATAACAGGAGACACCAACATCCCGAGCCCCTAAAAGGGAAAACCGTTTGACTCGGAAGGCACCACGGCAGTACTAAAACCGTGCAGATACCAGGCGATACAGGGGACTTACGCAGGGCTGTTAGAGGACATATAAAAGGTTCAAATTTCACAAAATACGGCTTCGGACAATTTATGGGTACCTCTCCTGCCTCGGGGTACTGCGCTCTCTCTGCGAAGTGCCAACCAAATAAAGAGCTACGAACGGTGAAAGGAAACTCGCATCAGTAATAAAATTTGGTCCTTTGACATACGAACAAAAACTTCGATTCCTTCTCATCAATTTTATTCATTGGATTCGCTTTGCTGGAAGCGTTATCACGCATAATTTTTAGCACGACAAGGCTTCCTTAGTTACATCGTAACGGGCATATTAATAGTGACGATAAGTTTGCTGTTGCAAATGTTTAATCGTGTGAAAAAAAATAAGCATAGTCATTGCAGAAAAGCAGTTCCGAAAAATCGATGTCGTCGGAGATAAACATATGGCGGTGTTTTGGACAGGCTGGAGACGCAGATGAGGAAATCTGTATACAGTCGACGATTACACGACGGAAATTACCAGTGAAGAGCAACTGTCAAGCGTTCACAATGTAGCAATATTTGTGCGCACTGAATTTCCCAGTCTGGACATTCTTCTGCGCCGTACAGGAACTCTGTTGCTTTCACGAGCACATTCAATCCCCGTCGTCGTCGCCTCTCGCCTGCATCCTTGTTCGTCGCGAGGAGAACGACGATTCGCTTCTGCGTTCGCGTTTTACTTCCCCTGTGTTTTTTCTATACAATTTACGTATTCCAGATGCCCATTTCATTGTGCGCGTTAACAAGTTGCAGTGTGGCAGTTAATAGCTTTCTTTTCCCTAGTTGCCATTGTAGTCGTACCGGGCAGTGTAGCAGAATTTTAGCATCTTCGCATCGTGTCACCGTCTAAACATGGCTGCCCGAAATTAGCCACCTCGTCTTAGAAAACCTGCTGAAGACGAGGAGGGGAGCAGTGGCTGCAGGCGGCGCCAACCGCCGCCAACGGTGCCGTACGGGCAGACACGCGGACGCCCTACGGGCAGGCACGAGGACGCCGTCGGCAACCTCGGCGACACAAGCAGCAGCCAGCGGCGATCGTACGGGGAACAAACCACGTACGGTCGCCACAACTTCCAACCCAAAATCAGAGCACTATCCACCGCTGTCTTTTCAGTGCAGAGCACTTTTGGGGCTCGCGTTGTCGTCGTAGCTCGCTCGCTGGACACAAGTAGAGCCACACGGCGTTCCGTCGTAGCGGCGTAACCCAGAGGCGTCGAAAGCCAAGCGACTTATGTAGTCATACGAGCACTTCAGGGGCTCGCCTTGTCGTCGTAGCTCGCTCGCTGGACCCAAGTAGAGCCACGCGGCGTTCCGTCGTAGCGGCGTAACCAAGAGGCTTCGAAAGCCAAGAGATTTATGTAGTCATAAGAGTTCGAAACTCATGAACCACTGGCGCTTGTCATCTCCCCGTTGTTTAGCGCAAATAAAACTGTAGGCACATTTGAGGCAAAATATATGTAATTACCCGCAGCGCCCACGTTCATTTAGTTAGGAAGGCTGGTTGGGTTGGTGTTTACGATAGCAAGCGACAAAAAATGGCAGTGCAACGCCGGCACGTGCGGCAGGAAAAGCAACCACAAAAAGAACAGAGCTCCGCTGGCGCAGTTTCTGGCAGGCGGCGCGCGAGCACTGCGAAGTCGGGAAATTTGAATTACATTGGATGGTAGCAGTGAACGGATAACGGCGCTACAGCCCATTATGGCGAATCACTGTTTTGCACTTCCGACAGCTTTCACATTGAGTGAAACGGCTTTAATTTTTTCTGTCACTTCACGGTGCGTTTTTGCGTTACAGACGCCATCAGTAAGAACACTGAAGCTTCGCTTTAAAACAGGCAGCTTACACGCTCCATGAGGCAGCGCTGTGGACCTCGAAAAAAAGAAGGAATATATGAGATTTCCTTGATATGTAGCCGACACACAACACCTCAAAAACATTTTTGAAACGCGTTGCAGAAGCACCAACCTTCATAATGAGCCCCTTTAGGCTGTTGTGTTCGTGCAGGCTTATTATCCGATAACATATATGCCCCATCCTTCAGTTTACCGTATGGTACACAGCACTGCTGCGGCAGTTGCAGGTGCAGAAAGCCACATGAAGGTGCGACGGCCGCAGCTAGGCTATCCGTGCAGGCTATCCATGGAGAATCCGTGTTGAGGAACTTGCATTTCATGGACCACCACAGCATAATTATTTCAGACCAGCGAGATGTAGACGACATCGCACGGGTCCTCTTCATCGGCTGCCTTATCCTACACACCAAGGGCATCGTTGATGATCTCATTATCGCTTAATTGGCCGGCGACAACGCCACCACCAATCGCAGCGTAGTCAGCAATCTGAACTTCGGATGGCAGCAGATCAACGAATGTCCAATCATCGCCCTCCCGTTCTGGCACTGTAGGCTCCGGGCTTTCACATATTTCGAGTCCAATAGATCAGTTATGCTTGAGACAGTGTGCCACAAGTTCTGCCGGCGTATTAGCCCACACGTACAGCGGGCAAAACGCTTCTCTATAACAGTGTTTTCAACTTCAACAAGTTACATCTGAAAACTGCCGAACCGTAACTATTTACCAACAGGTTGGAGACAAAAGGGGTCGGCTTAGACTATAGAACGCCGCAGTAGTTTTCTTCAAATCCCGCTGGGGCGAGGCAGGATAAGGTTACAAGCGCGAAGGCGGTCTTGTATACAAGAGTTTTTACCTAATGTACGTCACAATATTGTGGCAATATTTATCGCCGCCTGCCGTTTGCTGGCCACGATGTACGCTCGCATCCTCCTCATCGCAAGGGGGAGAGAGCGGGTGTGCGAAGGACGGTGCGTTGCAGCTCACGTTTCGAGAAGGCCTTAGTCCGAATGAAGCGGTGCGCGCGTGCATTTGCGCCGAAATAACGAGCGTCCGCGCCCGTATACTCAAAGAAGCCCCCGTCGGTCGTCTTCACCACAGCGCTACTGAATCAACAATTGAAGGGATCAAGCGGGCAAATTAGGTGAATTACGAAGCGCGACGTATGATTTGACTAAATAAACCACTACAAATGGTGATGGAGGAGGGTATGAAGTGTTTCTCGTCGTCGCGGCGGGCTTGTCGCTTGCTCTCGGCTAGTGTCACCAGATAAGGGTACAGAGTATCGGCTCCGTGCCGCCGCCATCATCATTGAGCAGTTCGCATTACGTGACATTTGTTTACACTGCGACTGTTCATGGGCGCCGCCATTTTGTTTGTTTATGCGTTTTGTCGGCCAACTCCGGTAGGCTTAGCCTGTCCTCCCTGCTCTGCGGCTACGGGCGACTGACGTCCTTCCGAATTCGAATCAAAGATAGCGCGTGTAACAGCATTTCAGCAGCAAAAGTGTGTCCAAAGATGCGGCAAATGCTGGGTCCTACCTAGCCTGACGCATGCGCTCAGCGTCTTGGGCAAGAACTTCTCTATTTAGTGACACTAGCCCTGCCTAGCCTCCAGAGATAATCGCAAACATAATCTATACCAGGAACACATGGTGGGGAGGGGGGTCCCCTTGTTCACAGGTGCCTTATCATCCTTAACGAGGTTTCGAAGCTTGTTTTGTGGTTTGCTTAAACGTATTCTGAGCTCTATTCTGTATGCCTGATTAGCCTGACGCATGCGCTTAGCGTCTTAGGCCTTGGCGTTTTTGCCCACGAATATCATTTTTTCCCACGGCGATGAAACCGTTTTTGGGTAGAGGTGTACAGCTTGGCTGTAAAAAAGTGCCGAATTATCCGCCGGATAAACGCCGAATTATTCGGATAAACGCCGAATTATCCGAATTTCCGAATGAACGGCAGTTCAATTAACGAAGTTTTACGGTACGTTTTAAATCAAGTGAGCCTACTGGAATGACCAGCAGAAGCTTATTCCCGTGAACCTCAAGTTCGCCTATTCTATGTGTAAGTGAGTCAGCGTTCAGCACACCAAATATCCTTTTGCAACTGTCATTTAAGGCATCTGTAACGTAGTAAAACGGAGTTCTGCATGCTTACGAGATATTTATGGCCGAAAGCCGTGATGCGACAAGTTTTGAAGTAGCTGAATTATAACGACTTTGAAGTAGCTGCATTGTCAAGATGGTGGCGAATAAACACGGCATACGCTTGGTGTTTTCAGCCCCGCGTAAGTTGGGAGGTCTGTGCAGTCGCATCGACCGGCATACGCGAAGAAGGGCTACGTGTGGCACTAGCCATGTATCGAAATTTGTGCCTTGCGCTACAGGTGTGATTCATCACATCCCCTTATCCCCGTGTGGCAAAGCTTACATCGGTCAAACAGGCCGCTGTATCAATGATCGCCTCAGAGAGCACAAGGCTCCCCTTTCCACGAGTGACGGTGCTCATCTGCCGAGGCACTGTAGACAATGCGGGTGCACCCCTGTCTTTAGAAACGCTACCATATTAGGCCGGGGAAGTACAAAAGCCCAAAGGGAAATTTTGGAAGCTTTCTATATAATGA
This sequence comes from Haemaphysalis longicornis, assembly GCA_013339765.2. Taxonomy (NCBI): domain Eukaryota; kingdom Metazoa; phylum Arthropoda; class Arachnida; order Ixodida; family Ixodidae; genus Haemaphysalis; species Haemaphysalis longicornis. Next base: position 130,030,794 of record CM023448.1, on the reverse strand, counting down.
AAGGGGGAAACAACTGCGCCAGTGACACGTCACTGCTCCTGTCTATCAAAGAGAGTTAACTTTCTAAACGCGGTAGTTGATTGTTAACATTTCGTTCATGCGACACATGACTATTCACACATGCGCATGATGTTGCCGGAAGGGTATTTCTAGGCGTTCAAGTGCCTTGTTCGTTTCAGTTATTAGTGCCAGCTTGTCCCGTCGTTTTCTTCTGTGTCCTGTGTTTTCCGCTGGTTTTTATTCCACTCAAACATGTACCAACTAGCCCAGTCCAGCGCCTTGGTATAATAACGACAGTTACGGAAATTCTGAAAAAACATTTGCACAACAACTCCCTGAAAACACGTTGCTGCAAGAATACGTTCACAGTTTAACAAATTGGAGAGCAGGGATATACAACGACGAAAGGAGAGACAGAGGTCGACCTGTCGTTTTTTTTTTTTTTTGCATCTCTCTACTCGCACTGCTTTTCTGAAAACAACTTCCGCTGTTATTTATGTAAGATGGTGTACGATTAAACAGCCAGTTTTAAGTTCTCGCCATTGTGAAACAATTATCTTCTTTTCAATGCAGTTAGCTCAGTCTGGATGCCGGGCTTAATCCATGCGCACTGGATTGATTATTTCGATCGAATTAATTAAATGCGCCTTTTTAATTGATATATGTCCATTCCCCTGCGTTTTGCAATAAGATTTGCCTCGTTCCATTTTTCTTTTGGGGGAGAACGTTGGCCTGTGGGAACATTTTCACTGCTACCGGTGTATTGACTATTCGGTAGGGCTGTTAGATACTTTTTGTTTGTAGACATTATGATGGTACGGGAGGAAAAGTTCGAGTGTGAAAGTCCTCCCAACCATGTGATTTAGGGTTCATGGAGACGAGCAGAACTGGCATATTGAGGAGGACTGGAAAAATATATATAGTGACCGCATTCCCCTGGGAAAGCTATCTGTCATAAGTTTTGGAAGCATGGCTTCTTCCGTCGAGTATACCATACGATAAGTGAGAAGTAAAGTTCATCATCGAAGCCCTTGATGAGACAGATTCTCGTTGGATAACACCAGGAAAGTGATGCCAATAAAAGCGACGCCGGCACGTCTGCCAGGGTACGCAAAAATACTTTCGCGTGCAAACAAGCACTTAGTGCCTCTACAATGCTGGCTGTAGAGCGCTTTAATCCGCCGGACGTTGTCTCGGATGCCCCTGCGCGAGTGGCTTTCGATGAAGACGAAGGTTGTAAACGGAGAAGAAATGAGGGTCGCCGACCATAACGATCCTAATGTGAGAAATGGGGACCCAGACAATGAACCGAAGGATGAACGGATATGCATGCAAGCCGCGACCCAAAACGGGAAGTGTTCAGAGGTTGCGCTGATTGCCACGAAAAACAAAAAGCAGCTGAAAACGTAACTGGTGGCAACCTCTCAATTGCCTAGAAATGCTGCGACTGACTGGATACTCACTACGCAGCAAGAGAAGAGAGCGAATGCAATCTGCTCAACTCACTGGTAACATGCGTGCCGAACCGTAATTGTCCTGCTGAATCCTCAAGGCAGATTGTTGCTGTTGTACATTCCGAGACAGAATTAGCCATGTTTTTTTTTTTCGATTATTCGATTTTTGTGCGATGACAACAATTTCGATGCTGGATACCGGTTGGTCAGGCGCATGTTTCAGGTAGTGGGTCATTCGCTAAAACACAAATCATCAATTTGAACGAGCCCTCCCAAAACTCTGCCAGCCAGCAGCACGGGAAAGCGCTTTCATTCAGGCCCGGCAATTTTGATGGAAGCGACATGCGTCTCCTTGGTTCGTCATGAGTTATTGGGATCAGAAAGTTTGCGCAGTAAATATTTACTGGTTACTGCCCTTTCCGCGCGTCGGCCTCAAATCTGCTAAATCTGTCGCAGCCTTAAAAACGTCATTTTGCGGTACAGTGTACCACAGGTGACCAACCACTCGTATGACGTGATTGAGTTTCGGTTCTAACTAAGAAAATTTGGAAAGCGTAGAGAGTGCCGCCTTCCTTGCTATTTAGTGCCTGGAAGGCACTTTCCTTTACAGTGGTGGGAACACGCATATCCATATGTGGAGAAAATAGTACAAAAACGCAATCTTAAGCGCTGGTTAAGTTAGGTGTACGGGGATGGGAAAAAAGAGGTAAAGGAGCTAGAAAAAAAGACGAAGGTTACAAAGTCGGAGGGGACAGATAAAAAAAATCCGGGGCCATGTCCCCTAACGTGAAACCTGGGGAGGGGCGAAGAATGCAGTGTATTCTTGTCGCCCTGGCGTTTTGGCCCACGGAGATGAAACCGTTGGGGGGGGGAAGGGGGGGGGGGGGGGGGTAGATGTATACAGATGTGCCGTGAATGTCTCCTGTCTTTATTTTTATTTATTTATTTATTTTATTTATTTATTGGGGTACTGCTAGCCTTGGGGCAAGGCTTAAGCAGGAGTGGGCGGTAACAACGAAAGGAAACAGCACAACAAAAGAAGAGAAAAATAGCACATCATTCAAGCACAAATCAACATTTCGGTGGGTTTGGGAGGCTCACGCATAATGATAAAACATCCGGGCATTGTACAACATGTGCAGGCAACAGGTTCCATTCACGTGCTGTTCGGGGGGAAAAATGAATTTTGGTAAGATTTAGTTTTGCATGCGTAATCGCTGACTTTTTCGGATGGTGCGAGCGTGTTCTGCCGACGAATAAACGGGGTGATGTATGCGCTGGTGTCGATTCGAAATTTGGGGTGATAAAGCAAATAAAATGTTTTTAATCTTTCACGGTAGCGTCTAACTGCGAGACTTTCTAAATTCGCGGTATGCAAAAGTGCTGTAGGGGACGCGAGTCTACTGTAGGAATTAAAAATAATCTTGCAGCCTTTCTTTGAACTTTCTCTAGTTTCGAAATGTTGTTACACTGTGCGGGTCCCATATGACCGAGGCGTACTCAAGTAGTGGCCTGATGTAAGTTTTAAAAGCTAGAAGTTTTATATCATAAGTGGATTTTCCTATAGTTCTTCTTAAATACCTAGCTTCTGCATTGCCTTTTTCTGAATGTAAGTAATGTGTTGATTCCATTTGAGATCCGACGTTATCATGATACCTAAGTATTTATAGCTTGTAACTGCCGAGACCAGATGGTTGTTTATGCTATATAGGAATGACAGCGGCGTTTTCTTGCGCGTGATTGGGGTCAACTGCTACCGTTTTCTTTAAGTTAAGAACCATCTGCCACGTGGTGCTCCAATTTGTATTTACCTAGAGCTTCATTGAGGAGGGCCTGATCGCTATGGCTACGGATTGCAATGATAAATAATGCAGTCGTCTGCAAACAGGTTTTATTTTAACAGGGATATCGTGAGCTATATCATTAATAAAAAGTAAAAAGAAAAGGGGCCCGAGAACGGAACCTTGTGGAATGCCTGACTCTACTGTGGCAGTGCGTGACGCTACGCCATCCACTGTTACAGTCTGACGCCGGAAGGAAAGATAAGATAAGATAAGAAGCACGAAGAGTTCAAGCGCGAGGCGTAAACGAGTGTTCCGGTATTTTTCTAATACGCGGTACGAAGCGTTGCAGTGCGAGGCGTAAACGAGTGTCCCGGTGTTTTCTATTACGCGTTACGTAGCATTCTAGCGCGAGTCGTAAACGAGTGCCCCGGTGTTTTTTCAGTACACGTTACGTTCTAGCGCAAGGCGTAAACGAGTGTCTCGGTGTTTTAGTACCGTGACTACATGAGACGACGATTACGACGACGACACAAGACGCCGACAGCCCGAGTCCTAAGGGGCTTCGCCCCTATAAAAAACTCGTGGCAGCCAGACGTCCCAACGGAGTTTTGTCTATATAGTGATGAAAACAGACGCCGTTCAAGACTTGTATTCGCTGGGATACTATAAAGCCAATCTGCTATAGGCTTGTTAAATTCACAATACGAGGCTTTTTGAAGTCTCTTTATGGATGTTATTGAAATAGAGGGCAGTTTCATAAGAAATTCACGCATCTCCGCCAAGTGAATCATGACGAGCGGGCGAAGCACTGGGGATCGTTCTTACTGTAGATCACCCGAGGCATTGCCCACTCGCTCATGTAAATGAGTGACAACGCGTGCGTACAGTATATGCAATTCCAATCCAATCCGATACAATTCAATTTAATCCAATCCAATCCATTTTAATCCAATCCAATCCAATCCAAATACAACACAATCCAAGCCAAATCCAATTCAATCCAATCCAATGCTCCTCGCTCATGCGCAGAACGGCTCTCCAGGAGCCACGCGAAACTGCTCAACCTCTTTCACTCTCTCTCTAACCTTTTGTGAACCTTTTATTTTGTTCTTGTTAACCTTTTGTGAACCTTATGTTCACAGATGTTTCGATTTACACGGTGCTGTGCGTCTCTCTCTCTCTCTCCTCCCTCTCTCTCTCTCTCTCTCTCTCTCTCTCTCTCTCTCTCTCTCTCCTCTCCTCTCTCTCTCTCTCTCTCTCTCTCTAACCTTTTGTGAACCTTTTATTTTGTTCTTGTTAATCTTTTGTAAACCTTTTGTTCACAAATGTTTCGATTTACATGGTGCTGTGTGTCCCTCTCTCTCTCGCTCTCTCTAACATTTTTTCCGCTTATTAGCATTGATAGTTATGGCCTGGGCTTTTTTTCGCGTTTTGCAACCTTTTAGGTGGGCTGACATACAAATATTCGGTTTATAACACTGTGTACACGGACGCCAAGGCCCGGACAAAGCGAGGTCCTAAGTTGCTTCGCACCTAATATATGTGCGGCGTCACTATTGATCGAACAACGTGAGTACTAAGTATCGCTAGACTGTCGTACAGTGTTGGGCATAAGTGTGCAGTTTTCCAGCCAGTTCGAATCCTGCAGATTATAACGAGCCATTGTCTTTGAGCGTAATGAGAAAACAGACGTCGCGAGGCGTCTGTTGAAAAAAAAAATGGCCGCGTATCAGCTCACCTCGCTGCAAATGTCGTCGAAAGACGATAGTGTTCTGCCGCCGCTGCCTCTCTTCTCTTTCCAGATCACCTCTAATGATCTTCCCTCCCGTTTCGCTCCTACCACTACAAACACAGTGGAGGTTTGCTCAAGTCAATTTAATTGTGCTGAGCTCCTCTGCTCGCGCCATCTACTGGAACTTTCTGTTACTTTTGAAGTTTGAACACTGCCACGAGTGGGCGCCACGAGCGCTTTTTGTATTTCTGAGTCAACATATTTTTTTCAAGCCGTATTTTTTTATTTACTATCGCAAAAATCACTCATTCATCTATTTATAATCGAAATAACAATGGAAATATCACTTCTGCATTGACGTCTTGTCTCAAATATGCGTGAAGTTTTGTTTTTGCTCAACAATGTGGACATGAACATTGCCACCAGATTTAGTAGTTTAGGAAAGCTTTGCCTGTATAAACGTCTAATTCAAGAATTCTTTTATATAACTGTGAGCTAGGCGGCTGAATTGAGGGACAGACAGACAGACAGACAGACAGACAGACAGACAGACGGACGGACGGACGGACGGACGGACGGACGGACCAAAATTTTCGCGCTTAAGTAGCCAAAGAAAGGCCGTTGTCTTCAAAAATACCGGGAGACACTTAAGACTGCTTACGTGTGGGATGCGAAAAGCACGTTTTATTTAAAGCTGTGCGATTCTGTGTCTAATCTCTAATGGAAGGTCTGCTATGATTATGTCCTCTTCAGCTGCGGCAATAGGGAGTTTTGGTATAGCGTTTGTTGACTTTGCGTACGCTAAACGCTGAATTTTTGCATCACGCCACGCCAGCAGCGCGAGGGAAGTTTTTGTAGAGCGTCTGATCAGTTTTGCGCAGCGACACGCTAACGCTTACGGCGCCATCTCTTGAATTTATTGCGAAACGACTCACCGGCGGATCTGCCAGCGGAAGGCCGGTGTGCCTGGAAATTTTACGACTACGCGAAGATGGGCAAACAACCGCTCTCCCGTTTGTATTGAATGCAAAACGTTCATAACATATGAATATTCTCTTACCCGAGGACGCTCCATAAAGGAGGCGTTTCTTTCGTGCAATCGCAGACAACGGCCCTGAGCCAAATGGCCGGATTTCACGCGTACATTTTATTAAACTTCAAAACAATCCAGAGATGCGTTTCGAACGAACGCAACATCACATCATGCGTTGCAAGTGTGAACCGCGATTAACGGGCGATCAGTTGCTTCCTGCCCGACGTAAATTCGGCAATCACCTCTCGCGGTTTGCGGAGACGAACAAGTTATTTAACTTTGGCGTGCAAGCTGAGAAGGCTTTTATACATACCCTATGCGAGGTTGCATCGTACGTCGCTAGAGAAAGATAATCACGAGCACGGTAAACACAGCAAACCCGCAGAAGTACAACGTCGCATTTTATCGCGAATCGAACGCGTCCACAACGCACACACAGCTTCGGTCGCCGGCCGGCTTGGCTGCAGCTGCAAAGCTTCGTTCGGGCAGTCGGCCATGTCACAGTGATACAGCGCTACGCAAGAGAGACGTGCAAACCGTGCGAAGTATGCAAAAGCACAGGAGTAAATAACTTGGTCCACCAAAGGCAAATTGATTGATTTTAACGCGCCGACGCAACGCAGGCGATGAGGCGCGCCGTGGTGGAGGGCTCCGGATTAATTTTGACCACCTGGGGATCTTTAACGTGCGCCGAAATCTCGTACACACGGGCGTTTTTGCTTTTCGCCTCCATCAGAAAAGCGGCCGCCAACCAAAGGCAAATTACTGTCCACAGAAGGCCGGAACCATGGAGGGTCGTCGCGCTACTTGCCGCCACGTTGGAAACACAGAGATACGCAAGCCGCCTCGCGTACGCACGCTATTTCGCTGAAATAGCGTCCGCTTGTCTTCCGTCCGCCAAACGCAAAACCGGTTTAGCGTACGGCGCATGCGCAGTACGAACGACGCAAAGACAGCGTTCGCAAACTGTTTGCGTACGGCTGCGTACGTTATTCTAAATCTCTCTAATGTCTCCGTCAGAAGAGGGAGAAACGTCTGACCTGAAATCTTCACATCGTAACGGTTCCGGTGGTGTCGTATGGTAATGGTTTAAGCTGCAACGAGTGCTTCCCTCTTTGATCGCAGTGTGGCATCCTTGTGTTTCCTTCCATCTTCATCTCAGGCGCACTTCTGTGGGTGACCGCGCTTCACAGCTCCCGCTGAGGCAGATGCTTCAGGGTCCATCGCAGTAGAGGCAGGAAAGGCATGCAGAAACGTGCCCAGTATACGTGCGATTGTAGTTTGGTTACCCCGTCACTATGTTTTTCCGATTGGGTCGTTTTTTCTCCGTGTTACTATGGCTAAAAGGCTTGGCCAATCGCCCTTTAAAAAGACATACGAAATCAGCGCGCACTTACTGCGCTACTTTTTCTATTAGCATGCTCAAATTACTCATGAGGCCTCCAGTGGTGGCATACATCTGATCCTTTTCCCTTTGCACCGTTTCCTTCTCTTTGGTACAGTGGCTAAAAGGCTTGGCCAATCGCCCTGGTTAGCGGTTACATACACGAGCAGAGATAACCCGTCATCATGCTTAAGAATAGCTGGGGTGCTCCTAGTAAGCCTCGTACCAAAATCAAATTCTATGTCACCAAGCACAGAACAGGTTATGTCGCAGTCATTTCCCATTCACAGTAAGGTACAGGTTTCATTTTCTACTTTCTCACGGTTCTGTCGTTTACTTTACTGATGCCAGCAACATCCCCTCAAACTGAACAGGCAAGGCTCCATTTTTCCAACTCCCCTCTCTTCAGACACTGCCTTGGTTTCATTCCTTCCCCCCCACATGATTTGACCACCCTCAAAGAATACGCCACAGCCCTAGCAATAGAGCGCGTTTATCACTGCCCCTACCGCCACTCCAGTGCATATTTTCCCCGCCTGCCAAACGGCCCTTCGTAATAATTCGTTACTTCGATACTAGCCTCGAATCCTAGTCCACGTTTCACACCGCCATGGGTTCCTGGCCACTCTGGCATGGGTAGCAATGCCCGAGCAAACAAGCTAACCCCAATCAATACCTTTCCCAGGTCCCCCATGTTCTGGCCAACCTTGTCCAACCCGCCGACGGTACGCGCTCATGACAGCGCATCCCTCCTTTCTCAGACGCTGTTGCGAACCCGAGTAGCGTAGTCGAGGTGGACCGTGGCTGGTGTCGTGCCGGGGCAGTCATGAGGACCAAGTTTATAGGGAAAGAAAAAAAAACTTTGTCCAAGTATTTACGTTATCGATCAGAGTGAACAGACAGGGCACTCCTGCGGCGCGAGATTAAATGAGCATGTTGCGTCCATCCCCCTTTTCCCTTTCTCCCGCTATTTTCAGGAACGCACCAATCACAAAATTTCATGGCATTGATACTGACGGCTAAACACTCACACAGAGAGGGCAAGTTTCCCCGTCGCACAGGCGGACATCCCGTTGAGTCCGTCGAGGCAATCTGCCTACAGGGTCGAAGCCCTTCGGACCACCGATGTTGAAGCGTGGGGAGGACATCTGGGACCCATTTTGGTATTCTGGCGTTGGCGGCTCGCTCAAGTACAGCATCTCCATCGTCGTCAGGCAAGCCCCATAGGGCAGGACAACGAGGCGAGGCGCGATGCTGAGGAACACAGGGACGGCCAGCCTGCCGTTGAAAGGGAGGCACCGCGCGATGCTTTTGTTGCTGCAGCTCCGCTGAACGCTTCCATTCATTTAGGCGGCGAAGGCCGTGAAGTCGCTGAAAGCGGCTCATGTCCAGCAGCAGCACGGATCGCCGCGGCGTTCTTGCCGCAGAGCATGGAGGAAAAGCTGAGACTACCACGGCTGACTGACAGAAACGTATAAACAACAAAATGGCAGTGCCCATGAACCGTCGCCGTGTAAACAACTGTCACGTGATGCGAACTGACGAATTATCACGGCGGCCGCACGGAACAGAAGGAGAAAAGAACTTCGATACTCTGTAACCTTGTCTAGTGATACTAGCGTGGCCCACCCATTTCGAAGTAAAGTGCCCCAGGCAGCACAGGACTGTTCGGCCTGAAACAGGCCGGTGTACTTTGGCCGGTGATTTTCTGTCCGGCCGTTTTCCGGCAGCCATGTTCGGCCCATGTCCAAATGTGGGCCTTTTGGCCGTATACGGCCGTACTCCCATGGCTGTCCAACGGCCAGTGTCCGTCGGCCAGTCGACCGGCTTACGGTCATACGGCCAGATTTCAGTCGTAGGGCTCCAGCCTGTCCAAAGCCACTCGTACACGGCCGAAGTACGGCCGCCGGAGGACAGCCGAGATGCGGTCGTCGGACTCCAGCCGGACTAAAGCTACCGGAAATACGGCAGTGCTACGGGCATTGGAGTTCAGCCACAGTACGTTAACTGTACTGAGGCCGGTCACTGCATGTCGCGCAAGCAGATAACTCATTCGCGCAGTGCAGAAGCAGCACAAACCTAGGATTTTGGGTCCAATGCAGCCACATCAAAGTGAGCTCCCGCGCAACCACCAGCCGTCAAGCTTTCAGCGCAGCCTTGCTTAATTACCAGCCCCGGTTGACAGCAATCTTCATTTATTAAACAGTGCTCACAAATTGTCGTTCCTTTAATTGCTGTGCCTCTTTTACTGCCGAACACAGAAAATATTCAGTTCTTTGTTGAGCTTGAATAGATGTATTGTCCAGGTCCTGATATCCTCTGTGGGGCGGCTTACCTGTAACAAACGGGGAAAGAGGAGGGGGGGGGGGGGGCGGCGGAGGGCGGATACTTTAGTGGGTTGAATTTCAGAGAGATAAATTGCGCCGCTTTTAGCCAATTTCTTTTAGGGCAATATTCCGGAACACTTTCATGCTATGACTACATAAACTATTTTTATAACAGTTGCTTGACCAATTTTGATGTATATAAAACCGGCGTGAATGCCTTTACGAAGCGTTTTGGTTCTCAACAAAACACTCAGGAGCATTTATTATAACTCCTTCACAAAAAAGTATGACCTGTTTTTGCCCATTTTTCTTGCAAAGACATTTTCTACTCGATCAACTTTTCTGATGATCTTGCGCAGGGCTGATCCTAAGAAGGAGCGAACAGGTACTTTCATTTTCAATCTATTTTAATGTTGTTTTCATGAGTATACGTCCACACCACTTAATAGTCCAAAAGAACTTAATTTTCTTCTAATGTCATACTACGTTCAAAAAATTCTAGACGCGTTGCGAATGGCGCCCTGCTTCAGGTGGCTGCAGTTGTATCCCTCTGTGTTCACGCAAGGAAAGGCGTAAAATTAGAGTTACATAATTTGTTTCAAACCAATAACATAGCAATGGTAGCATGCATACAGGAAACATTGCATACTGCAACGAATAGGGCAATAAATATTTTATTGTTCAAGGGTTGAATGCGTAGGGTTCTCAACCCGTCGGCCGGGCAAACTTGCGCCTCTGGAAGTTTATTTATTTATTTATTTATTTATTTATTTATTTATTTATTTATTTATTTTTATTCATTTATTTATTCATTGTTTTATTTATTTATTTGATGCCTGCTTCACTTCGCATGCATTACAGAAGGGAGATACATAACACTAAGCATTAAATATGAGACAAAATAACAAAATAATTCTACAAAGCGCGCTGAAAATCGTCAATATAAACGAGTTATGCAATCATACGTGGAAGAGATAATTACACTGCAGTATTGATCTAAAATAAATGAATCGCGCAAGGGCGTCACCTTTAAAGAAAAGTTAATAAATTTGCTTTAAGCTAGCGGTCCCACTTTGCGATATGTAGAATGGCGCTTGGACATACTTCTCCCTTCTACTCCAGTTTTCGAATGATAGATATTACGAAAAAAAGTTCAACCTGTGGTTTCGTCTGTGATCTTTCACGGTCCTGCGTTTCAGTTTACTTTTACTTTCCTCTCATGCTAAGTTGAGCGTGCCAATTACCTAATACGGAATCGCACTGACATATTCTGTATGTTTTCGAGCGTATCAACCAGCTCTTTGGTGTAGGGATCCACGAAAACACATGCGTACTCCAAGATTGAGCGCACATGAGTGAAATACGGTTGTTGTTTTCAGTTAGATGGAGGTTCACTGAAATTTCGTCTCAGAAAACCCAAAAACATATGCAGCACGTAAAACTTTTATGGTGTGAACTGCCTATTTAACCTCTAACCACTCCCTAAATAAACTCCTAGGTATTTATATTCCTCGGCCGTTGTCACAGCAGCATAAGTTACGGTATACGTATTCAATTGGAATGAATGTTTTCTTGTAAAGGTGCAGTTAACACACTGTTTTAACATCCAAAAACTTTCTGAATCAGCACACCAGATGTTACTAAATTCGAATAAAGCTGCAGGTATACGGGATCACGTTTATTCGCTATAGTCCGGGTAAACTACACAGTACTTTTGAACAAAGCTATAGGGCCAATAGTAATAACAATGCGAAAAACGATTCATTCAGTTTCATAGGATGAAATGTAACTACGCAGAAGGTGATATGAACACCATCATTTTGCTTTTTTGCAGTACAAGAATATACAGTCAACCACTTTAGCTTATCTATTGCAAGAGCCAAATCGTGCGTGAACTCAACAATCTGCGTTGAGCAAGAAAATCCTGACAAAATCCGTGTTTGCTAGGATGCTGGCGATTATGTTAACCAAATGAGTCATATCCCAGGAGTAGCTAAGCTCACCTTCAACATCGGACTAAATTAACAGCTAGGCTTCGTCAGTGACAAGGCTCTGTTGTTTACGCAAATTTAAAATAATTTTTTTTCTAAATAGGCAGTCGTAAAATCCCATGAAGTAACATAGTGCAGGGCATGAAGTTGATCCTACCAATGCACGAGCGAGTCTCTTCTGCGTTTATCACCAACAACATAGTGCAACATTGCTTGTCGCAGTTTAATTGTAAGCAGAATAACTTGCGCTTTTGCTCGCACTTGCCTTTCTTTGGTGGGGAGTCCTTGACATGGTGGCGGTTTAGCTCCTGCGTGGCGGCCGCTTGCTCGACGCCCTTGAAGGCCAGTTATTTTGGTGAACCATCTCCATCTCGGATCGGACATCTCTGCCGGGTCGATGTCTCCAATGCTCTCCATTTCTTGAGGGGGCGAATAGCCTCGAGCTGATGCGTCAACGAAGCCGGCGGCAGCGGCGTGGTAGCGGCGATGACTGGCGAGGCTTAGCTCACCCGTCGGTGTGGCACAGTCTTCTTGCGGCAATAAATGACATTTCGATGGCCTAAAAGGTTCCCTGCTAATGTCCAGTGAGTCCTTGCACCTTGCCCGTTAACCGAGAAAACTAATTACTGTTTGACAAACGATGTTCGCTCATTTAAAACGTAGAAACACAGAGCGGATGAAAAACGCGTCCCCGTCGTTCCGCTCCCTAACGGCTTTTTCTCCCCCCCAGGAAAAAACCGGTCGGTCTCCTTCCAAACACGTCTCTGCATGAATTCTCGGCGCCCAGGCGCGTGCAGTTGTTCGGCTGTATGTCGTTTGCCGAAAAAATGACGTATAACCAGATACCTTACGTAGGCCGGTCTCCTCTTGAACACCGGTTGCCAAATATTCTGTGGCCATTCCCTTGCCGTAATTCGGCCGAGGACAGCTAACCGAATGAAAAACGTATATTCTGGGGCCGTACGTCGGCCGGTATCCTTCATAACACTGGTTGCCCGAAGAAAACGAATATTCTACCGCCCGACCTGCGGTTCACCGTTGAAACAACGAATGCACGGCAGCCGCGCTCCGGCCGGTCTCCATTTCGAACACCAACTGCCGCAAGAATACGCATATTCTGTGGCCGGTCGCTTGCCGTGCTTCGGCCGATTACCGCTTCCCGAAGAAAAAACGGATGCCCTAAGGCCGTACTTCGGCCGTTCTCTTTCTCAACATCGGCAGCCGTAAGAGAACTGAATATCTGGCAGCCGGTTAGCTGCCGTTGTGCGTCCGGACACGGGCGGACGGAAAAATACCGAAGCGCTGATTGCCAAATGTTGGCCGTTCAACGGATGATCAGTGTCTGCCAGAACCTGGATGCTGGCCGGACATGCCAGAAAGCGGCCATAGACGGGCCGGTCTTGGGGCACACTAGTTGACGCTGCTCGCGCGCACTGCACACTGCACGCGCGCTCTGCTGCGAGAGAGATAAGCCCAGCCAACCTTTCTCCCTTCACTGCAAACTCCTCTCTTACCTAGTTTTTCGCGCATGCGCACGGGGTCCCACCTGAGTAGTTTGTCTCAAACACGGGACCAGCAGATTTTCCTTTCGCCTAGACAATAAAGCCTCGCTTTAAAACTATGAATGCTACGTACTATACCCTATTTCCCTGTCAGGGAGTTTCAGCCCAATACTTTATTTTTCCCGCTGTGTCTAGACTTCTATAATTTCCTCTGTCTTTCGCAAATGGGGTGTGAGTTGTGGGGACAGTTTAATTCAGTCATTTACAACCAACTCATTGGCCAATCCCTGGGCGTCTACGGACGAATACCACAAAGCAACCAACCAAGCTTGTGCGTTCTTCCTTTGTCGTGCGGCGTGTGGCAGACCTCACTTTTTGCAGCTCGCGAGTCGAACGACATTCTTGGTAAACCGAAACGAAGCCATTGACTAGTTCGGTGACGGCTTGGAATTAGGCTTCAGATCAGCCCCCGTCCGTGCCCGGCGACTCTCTCAGCAGCGTTTCAACGGCCCCGTGGGCACCAGTGCACGCGACAAGGCAAGTGATGCATGGAAGTATTTATGATAAGCAATTACACGATAAACTCATCGAGCGAAGGCGGAAAGCTGCAGGGGTTCAGGTGTTTACCAAGCTACACGAAGCGGTTCAATTGCTTGTGCACTTAACGGAATCGGTCAGACTTAGTGTAATTACGGCCTCCGTGCGAATTCGCGTTTGGTTTGCCTTGCGAGCGTGGTGCGACTCAAAGGCACTCCCCTGGTTCAGCTGGACCACAATGCACAAGAGGGAACAATTCGTGCTGCTAACAAAGCGAATCCGACGAATCACAGCCACCAGCGCGCCATTTGACTAAAGAATGTGATCTACGCTGTGTTATTGAGCAATGCAGAATGTAACTGTGATGCGAAGATCGCACAAAGTGACTAAGCAAAAAAAAAAAAGTCGACGCAAACAAGACAAAAAACACAAGGCTAAGATGATGCAAAGCACTCGGCTCCAAGGTGATCCCCCAGGCTGAGTCACCGAACGCTCGAGGTAGGCCAGAGCTCGTTCATAGAGCCGGCCAATAAGGAGCTGCCAGCGATAGCGGCCCGACGGCGAAGGCGCTCCCGTGAGGAAGAAGAAAGGGGGCGGTGTGGAGTTTAACCGGGATGCATAGCGGTCGGGTGCTCGGACCCGTGTCATCTCCATGAAGTCGTGTCATCTCCAGTCGTTCGTTATTTCCAAGTGTAGCTGGCCGTAGTAGGCCGCAGAGCTCTTGTCACCCGCGCTCACCAAGGCCTAGTAAACTCATTCCGTTAATGTTGTTGGGCTAGTTGGTACCTATTGAATGGAAGGCTTAGCGCAAAAAAGACGAGGACGGTGACAGACGAGACAGGCGCTACGAGATAGCGCCTGTCTCAGCGCCTGTCTCGTCTGCCACCGTCCTCGTCTTTTTCGCGCTAAGGCCCCCATTCAATCCAGTGTCACCTCCCAGTGGTAGTGTTGGTAGTCCACGACGGCAATTCCTGGGCCCTCTCCTCTCGAATCAAGACGTCCCGCCGAGTCTCCGAAGAGGGCAGCGGCACCTCCGAAAAAGCTGCGTTCGCTGCGGCAGCGACGGGATCTTGGAGTGCCTTGAGCCCCCGTAAGCTGCAAGGTGTGACCTGACCGCGCGAGACCACCACGCCACGACAGTGCTCTGTGGTCGCTTCAGGACCAACCCGTGCAAGTGACAAACACGTACTGTGAGTTTCTTACTTCACTTGACCTCTGTCATTTTCACCGAAGCTTAACCGCACTTACCTTTTGTTAGTATTTTTATCTTTGCCAGTTGTGTGTTTTGGGTATTACCACCATAGAGTGTGGCTCAATTGGCTTCTTCTCCTTATTTATTATTGTTTGAACCTGACAGTGACGCTTGCATTGCGTGATGCCATATCACTAACCAATCTTTTGGTTCAATTCGTATGCTCGAAGTCGCCAATCACCAAAATCTCATTGTTGAGTGTATGAACTGGTCAATCTAGAGCATTGAGGTGAAGCTAAGTCACGGGATTAATCGTGTTATAGTGTAGAAATGTTGGCTGAAGCCTGTTCACGGCGTTTTAAAGACGATAGTCTTTCTTGGGCTACTTAAACCAGGAAATTTTGAACTGTCTGTCCGTCCCTCGTTTCAGCCGTGCGGCCGAATGTTAATAGAAAAAACCTTGAATGAGAAGTTTATACAGGCAAAACCTTTATCAGCCACTAGATATGGAAACATAATACTTCATACTTGTCCACAATGTCGAGCAAAAAAAAACAAAAACATTACACATATTTGAGGCAGGACATCAATGTACAACTGGTACTCGCCGTGTTCTTTTAATATAAAATAAATGTGCCCTTGATATCTGCGACAGCAAATAGTAAATGCGCTTTGAAAACAAACTTTTGACCCAAAAAGAAAAAAAAAGAGCTCGGGAACCTCGAGGTGGGGTTCCAAGTTCAACAGTAACGAAGGGTTCCAGTAGATGGCGGGTGCCGTGGACGCGGGAAAATTTAATTGACTTTGGCAAACCTCTTCCGCGTTTATCGTGGGAGTGTGAGAGTGTGAGAGGTGGGCGGGGGAGAGAAAAAGGGCATTTACGGGCAGAGGTTCAGAAGATATAAAACAAAATATTTGCCGCAAGTGTGCAGAATAACAAAACCAATTTTCGGCCCGAAACGGTTTTTTCTTTTAATAAAAATGAATGTTTAAGGAGAAAATAGTAAATGAATTTTAAAAGTAAATTTTAGAAAATAAAAAAGCTCGGGGAACCCCGGGGTGGGTTCCAAGCTGAACAGAACGAGGGTCCCAGTTTGGGCCGGCCCCGGGGAAAACGGGGAAAATTTTGTTTGGCAAACCTCTTCCGATGTTTCCCCCGTCGTGAGTGTCCAAGTGTAGAGTGGCCGGGAAAAGGCCGGGGCAGAGGTCAGAAGTCCCCCGCTTTTCCCAAGGTGCAGTTCAACCTTTTTCCCCGGTTTATTTTAGCTGGAAGTTGGGAAAAAATGTGTAGTAATAGAAGAACAGTAAATTATGTAATAGCGAACGCGCGGATAACCCGTTCCTGAACCTGGGAATTTGGGCCCTTTCCTCTGGAAAAGGGGCCTTTTGAACCCCCTTCTGCTTTGTTTACCCAGTCGTTCGTTATTTGCAAGGTATCTTGCCGTGGCCGGGCCTTGTACCCGGCTCCCAAGGCCTGGAAAACCCCTTAATTTTGCTAAAAAGAGGCCTGATGTCCCCCGTCGGGGCCCGGCCGTTGGCCTGTTCACCCGGCCCAAAATAACCCCTGTCCGCCTCAACGTTTTCCCTGGACCCCCTGCATTCCTGAAACCCCGCCTGCTCTTCCCCGTGGGGGATCCTGGCCCCACTGGCAACCCAATTTGGGGTCTGGGGCCCGGGCCCTCCGCACTCGCGGCGGCCCCCCGGCCCGTTTGGGCCCGGCCCAAATGAATGCCCCCCGCATCTTCCCTGGACGGCTTACGCCCCGCCGTCAAAATTTTGCCAGCTGGGGATGCATGAATTCGGCACCTGCAAAAACTTGCACTTCGGGCGGTTCCCCGGGAAATTTGGGCACCCCAAACCAAAGCAGGCCAACAACCCCAAGAATGCCGCGTGATTTCATCAAGCCCGACCCTCAAAATTGCTGCGGTCCGAGCTTCTTCGGCCGCCGAAAAATTTTGCGCTTCCGCCGGCTTGGCCCCGGGAACTCGCCCCCTTCCATCACGTCAAAGGAACCCCCTACCACGCCAGGGTGTCCTCGGGGTTCAACAGTGTTCAAAAACTTCCCTGCAGCCGGGCCCCCGTCTCGAAAAATGCTTACGCTTCCCCCCTTGGAGCCCCGGCCCCCTTCTCCCTCCCCGAAAGGTTCCCCTGCCTCCCCGACCTGCCTCTGTTAAAATTTTTCCCCCAGCCCTCACCTTCCGCCCGTCCCGACTGCGAACCCTTTCGGTGCTTAAAGCTTGGGCAACCATCCAGCGTCTGCCCCCAAATTGTTCCTGCGCGGGGCCCCGGGGGCCAAACCCGAAGTCCCCTGCGGAACCCCGCACGAGGAGCCTCGGGGGGTAAAATGAAAACCCAGCGACGGACCCCAAATTGATTTCTTCACCGACGAGGCCTGCGCCACGTCAAACTCGGGAACGCACGGGGCCCTCAGGGCCCCGGACAAAGGACCCAAGAGAAATTTTTTCCACCAAACTTTGGCCCTTTTGCCAGAATGGGTTTAACCGGAGCCGGAGCAAAACGGCGGGAAAAGTCCCCCCATGGCTTCAAGAACCGGAACCGGAGCCACTCCCAAAGGCGCTGGCAACGGGTGGGCCTGAAAATCAACCACTCCTTGCTGCCCCAAACCCTTGCATTTCCTCTACGCCTGGATTCCAGAAAGCACGAGGTTATCTCCAACGTAACGTGTGTCAACAGCCCGGCTCCTCCTCCAACTCGACAGGTGAGCGGCCCAGCTAATCCCTCCTCACCCACATCTACACCCTCCGTCAATCCTCTTGCCGCCAACACTTCACCCCCCCCAAACTATGCACCCAACAACCGCTTCATTACCTTCCCCTACCCCACAACGTCAACCCCTTGTCTGCCCCTACCTCGTCGTCCCAAGTTGTGCAGCCCATTTTACGCACATCGATATTCAAAACATTGTTCGTGCACCTTGGATCAAATCCTCCCCTCCTTGCTTGAACAACTCGTCCCTTTCCATCGTATCTCAAGCTCTATCTCCGATACTCGCTGCTCTTCAGGAGCTTACCGCCCGCCTTGCTTCGCTTGAAGACGACCGCCTTCCGCATAAAACGCACAACCACCGCGACCGAAGATTGCGATTCGATGCAAAATGAACAATACGGCATTGGCTCCAAACCCTCCTCATCTCCCGTAAATCCCTCATAATCTGGCAATGGAATTGTCGTGGGCTCCGAAGAAAGAGAAAAACCTTCTCCTACAGCACATGGAATTCACTGGAAAACACCCCAGATATCTTAGCTTGTTCAAGAAGCTGGAGGGTCATTCCCACTTCACGGCTATGAAGTGTTTTCACAACCCTAGTATTACCCATCGTCGCCGAGGCATCGTAGACACCAGCGCCACACCTACCATGACACTTACCTACGTGCGTAAAGACCTCCCTACCACCCAAAATGACACCACGCATGTTAATACACCCTCGCACGAACATGTCAGCACCACTACTCTGGTAGGCGACCATCGACTCACGGTCATCAATGTGTACTGGAGCCCCAACCAACCTTCGGCACCTTTGCCTCCGCTACCACACCCTCGTTCCTACTGTGAGTTCTCGTGATACTGTCCTCCTCCTTGGTGACTTCAACTGTCCTCATACTACGGGGGGTACGATCGTGTGGTACCACTCGGCCGTAAATTGGCAAATTTTGTTGACTGTCATCAATTCACACTCCTCACTGAACCATCTGCCCCTACACGACTGGGGACAGGTCGGGAGTCGGACACCACCCCAGATCTCGCATGGATCCGAGGACCTCTCAGAGCAGCATGGGAGAATACTGAAGAAACTCTAGGAAGCGACCATTACATTCTCGAAATGCATGTTCATTTTAGTTCCCGCATCCGTCAAGCTAGCACCAACTTCCGTCGTGCAAAACTCGACAACTGGTCAGACGCTAGAGCAGCTTTGGACGCCACTGACACGCGTAATCTGCCCATAGGCATGTGGAGTACTGTCATACAATCAACGATTTGCCGACACAGTAAAGCGATCGCCCGCACCGAAGACCATCCCCATGTTGACAGCCACCTCCTGTCATTATGGGACAAGCGTCGCACGTTATTCAAACGCTGGCGCCTTAACAAACGCAATGTGACTCTCCACTCAAGAATCGCAGCCCTAGAGCAGGAATGCCGAGAATACGCCGACAAATGGCCACACAGCACTGGCTTGACTTTTGCAATGCCATGAATGGCCATTCTTCACATCTCCCGTGTCTGGAACGTTTTCAGGTCCCTCCTTGGAGGTAGAAACCTCGACACACCCTTAAAACTACTATTTGCACAGAACTCGATCAACCCGCCCTCATAGAAGAATTCGAAACACTTTCTACCCACATTCACCCATCGAATACCCACTGTCGAGTATATATCTGATCAACCAGAAGAGATGGATACCGGAATTAATTCTGAATTTTCTATGGCAGAACTCCAGAACTCTCTATTTCAACTAAGCGATGCACAGCCCCTGGACCGGATAGCGTAACGTATAAAATGCTCCGTAACCTTCCTGACTCTAAATAAGAAGAGCTTTCTGACGCATATCATCGCGGTGTGGCTTTCTGGAAGTCTGCCGCCAGATGGAAAGAGGCCCACGTTACCCTTATCCCCCAAACCCGGCAAAGCACAAACTTCAACGACGAACCTCCGCCCTATATAGGTGACCTCCTGTATAGGAAAAGTAACGGATAAAATGATTCTCACTCGACTCTAATGGCATATAGAGGCCGGAACACCACTTCCCCACCTACCCTGGTTGGGTTCCGAAAGCATGTCAGCACCCAAGACATAGCGCTTCCGGATTAAGGAAGACGTGTTTGAAATTCCAAGCACCGCCCAAACTCCGCACTATCGTCGGCGTGGATATAAAAAGGCCTTCGATAACGTTGCCCATGACGCGATCCTCCAAAGCCTTCAAGAAACTCGGCCTGGCACACTCCTTTTCAATTATAACAAAACGTTTCTATCCAATCGCACTGTCCGCATTATTGGACCCGACAACGAACCTTCAGCCTCCTTCTCCGTACACCGCGGTGCGGCTCAAGGCTCCATCATTTCGCCCATTCTGTTTAATTTAACTATGAAAAACCTGCCCTCTAAATTATTTTCGGTTCCGGATCTCCGCCATGCCATTTATGCCGACGATATTACAATGTGAGTTTTCGAGGCAGTCCGGGTGCCCAGGAGCGTGCCCTCCAGGATGGATTGGATATTATTCAAGCTCATGCAAATCCAGTGGGCTTGGAATGCTCCCCAGAAAAATCGGAATACGTCGTTGTTCTTAATCAGAGTAACAAACAAACAGACATCTATCGTTCCTTATCAGCCTCACTGTCAATGGCCACCCAATTCCCCGACGACCCCACATCCGCATCCTAGGCTTTATATGGCAACAAGATTGGAAGAGCACAGTATGGACCAAAAGTATTACCAATCAGATCAATATAATCAATAACATGCTTCGTCGAGTCACCCGCCACACAACAGGCCTCAAGGAACACGAGCTTCGCAAGATAGTAAAAGCAAACTATCTTTTCCAGAGTTTTGTACGCCCTTCCCTACCTTAAACTCACGAAAACTCAAAACAATAAATTGGAGATCGCCATCGGAAATGCTTACGAACTGAGCTCGGTGTGCCCATGTCGCCCCCAACTATCTTCTTGACGACACGGCCCTCCACAATACTCTTGAGGAGAAGTAGCCGCGCACTATCGCTGCCCAAACAGCACATGCTCATCGACGTCAACCCAAGGTCGCACCATCCTGGCTGATATAGGTTTTGCGAACATCTCACTTACATCCTCTACCAAAAGAACCTCCACCATGGGACACAATTCCTAGAATAATGGGTCAAGCCCATCCCACGCACATGGACCCGTCTTCAGACTCCGGCAGGCGCCGCCGAGTAGAGCCCTCCAATCTTTCCAGCCATCAGATGACACATATTACACAGACGCCACGTTTACCGACAACATGGCCACAACTGTCACGGTAGGTCCACGTGAAGAAACCATCCGTCAACACTGTAATGTACCTTCTTCTACAGCTGCTGAAATTCAAGCCATTGCCGATTCGATCATGCTGCAACCCCATTCAACTGACCAAATTACCATCCGCACGGATAGTCAATCTGCCCTCAGAGAATTCGCAACTAACTCCTTACCTACGCACATTCATCACGAGCTGACATGCTACATGGCAGCCCACAGTCACCTGCACGTATTTCTAGAATGGTCCCCGGACACCAGGGGAATTTAGGGAATGAAAGGGCTTATGCCCTTGCTCGTGCAAATCGAAACCCGAGCGACCCTCAACCCTGGCCCCAGGACTACAGCCCCAAGGAGAACGCACCGCCCATCGCAAAGGCCCAGAGGCAACAGCTGAAGGACCTTCGCAGGATCCTGCGCGTAATCTTCCTCCTCCCACTTCTGACCTCACACGCCGCCGCGAAGCACTTACATCCGCCAGGCTCAGACTCTCTCCCTCCCTTGTGAACCTCGTTCTTCACTATATCATGACCGAGATGGCAACGCCCCACTGTCATGGGTGTGGTGCCTATCCCGACGTTAAACACACCTACGCTGACTTGTCCTCGCGCCAGGAGATCACCTCACTTTCTCATCCACACCTTTTACCAATCCCACATTCCATACTCATGGGAAAAACGGGCCGCTCCTCCGCCTGATCTTTCGCCCCATCCTTTGGCCTCGCCTCGCCCGGCACATTGCCCACGTGCGGGGCCCTGACACCTGCGGAAATTCCCACCTGAACGTCTTCCAGCCCACCAGAACCACATTTTCGGCAGCCCGGACATGGGCCGCTTTAAATAAAGTTTGATCTCTCTCTCTCTCTGGACTTGGTCGCGTATACTGCTGCATGTCTGCATATACTAGAGCCTCGCCCTCACGTCAAAGACTCACTTGTTCCTGATCTTACTAGCCGCCATCATCACCACTTTATTTATGCATTCAAAGTGGCGATCCCTGATAAAAATTTCGGTGGGTGATGGAAAATATGCGCTTGCTGTCGCAGGCATCGTTGCGTACACTAGGCCCTGGCGGGCGCCACCACGTCCGCCTGCAGCATGCAGTACCTTGCAGCGTACAAGCCAGGCCGTATGCAAGCCGTAGGCCCCCGGCCCCCGAGGCTTTTTAAAGACTACCACGCTCCCTCCGACAACGCAGGTATGCTAAAAATAGCTTGGGTCACCCACTGAGCATTGTATCAGAATGGAAGTGTGTATCACCAATCACAGAACGTGACAATCGTTTCCCATTTACAGTAACGTCAATGTTACATGTTCGGTTCAGCACACGTAGGGGTACCTTGCTTGCCCTTGTGGTCCGACGTAGTGCGGACACCCTGTTATTCATCGACCAGATTTAGGGGAAATCCCCAAGGCGGAGTAAGTTTCTGAGAAAGCTGTACAGCTTTCCTTTGTAGCCGTACGGCTCCATTCAGGTGGATGTCAAACTTTCCTTCGCAGAAACTTACTCCACCTTGGGGATTTCCCCTAAATCTGGTCGATTAACACCTGTCCTTCACTCCGAGTTGTTGATCAATTCGCTCTCGCGCTACAAACGACTAGCCTCCTGGTTAGCTCAGCTGGTAGAGCGACTGCTCCGGTTCCCAGGTTCGAATCCTGGACCAGGACGAATTTTTCTTCAACTGCGAAGTTTCTGAGAAAGCTGTATAGCTTTCCTTTGTAGCCGTACGGCTGCATTCAGGTGGATGTCATACTTTCCTTCGAACACCGTGTTATTTTAAACAATACCGTTTGTTCTGCGGATGTGGTGAACAAAAAGCAAGGGTTGTATATACATCCTACTCCACGGCAAGGGCACAATAAAATATCTCTACTTTTTCAAGCAAAATTTATCTGCTGGTTTGCTTTGTTGCTTTCTGACTCTGCGGTATGTCACTATAGTGACATAATAAGGGTTGCTTGGGAATCAGCGGTGCGGGATAAATCGCAGTTGAGTACGGCGGGGCTTTCGGCAAATGTTTGCTGTATATACATGCGTCACTTGCTTATACTGTCGACTCAGTCATCGAAGATGGTAGCCATGACCTCTGCAACCCCCCCCCCCTCCCTCTCCTCCTACCATTTTTTTTTTTCAAAATAAAAGCGGCTTGATCTTGTCGGCGCAGAATGGGCGCAAGGTAACGGCATTTAATTTACCCGCAAAGACATACTGGGTAGCCTACCTGTTATCAGCCAAAAAGATTTCCATGCCGTATTTGTTAGTGTATCACAAAGCACAACTTCTTGGCTAACAAGCCGATCATTCTTAACTGGTCATAATATCCGGACGAGCCGTGTAAACAATTTTGTCCGGAGAAGGGAAAACGTAACCTCGCACCCAGATGACGCAACGCACGGGCAGCATTTTCCTCTCTCAATGCGCTCTCACCGAAAGACGGCTCGGGCGCTTTCTTGCCTTGACTGCGCACTGTAGGGATCGCACAGACGTTTATTATAAAACGTTAAACACTACTTGAATGACAAGATTGATAAGAAATGAGCTGGATTTGAAACTAATTCCTTGCATTTCGAAGCAGAAATGTGCTTTTTGTCAGTTTTGTCAAACTGAACTGTTTCTCTGCGTACTTGTGTTGCACATCTAGCAGAAAATAAGACAAAGCAAAATGCAATTGATTCCTAAAAGAACTGCAGAAATTTACGGCGTGTTGGCGCCGCAATGTTAGAGAGAACGGAATAAAATGATATATTGATACTTGCCATAAGATATTGCGTGTTAATTCTTGTTTTCCCAAACTTGATTCATGTATAGGATGAGTTCTCTTCTCGCAGGTCCCATGCATCGTCAGAAAAAGCGCAATAACTGGCCCATAATTGCTGGACATTTCCAAAGTATTCAGATAATACGGAGCACCTAGTAGCCATGCTCGAGAGCTTATCGGTTGGCATGAACCAAAAGGTTAATAAAGTTTCTCTGCCCTCAAGCTGCATTTCATATAGGCCCTTCCACCGTGTGAAGGTGGATGACCAGTGAAGTTTTTTAGATCACGACGTAGACGTAACACAAAATTTAGGCGCAAAGTACAAGAAAAGTTTATTTCTGTTGTACGTTGACGGCGGTCATCCCTAATAAAGACACATACGGTTTCTTTAAAGCAAAGCTTCCTACCTCTACCAGCCAACAATTCCTTCGTGGCGTGCGGGACAAGAAACTCGGAACGCGAGTGGGGAGGGGGACGGCGGTTTTCACTCCCGGAGCACGGTGTAGATGGCGCGGCGATTGGCTGATATTACCCAATGTTCCCCGTGCGCAGCTGCCTGCTCGCACCGGCGGGCGCATTGGAGGTACGGCTTTGTCGTCTGCTTTAGCGACGGTTGTTTTTGGCCTGAACCTCTAGCAGCGGTGGCGTAGAGGTAGAGCATCCGCCTCGCGTGCAGAAGGACCGTGGTTCGAATCCCGGTGCCGGACAATTCCCACCGGATTAAAAAAAATCCACGTATTGATGGAATTGCAGAATGGGGCCTGGGGTGCGGCCTGAACCCGGCGACCATTGCCGTAAACGCACTCCCTCAGCAGAGCAGGATTGCCCACCCTGGTGTAGTAACGGCCACAACTTCAAATGAATACGCCAATTAACCCACGGCCCTCAGTCTCCAGTGGCTGCGACGCAACTGACCACGGCGGCGGTCAGACCTGTGACGCAGCAGAGGGTGCTAAGAATACCCGGACGTTGACAGGCCGCCATTGGAATCTGAACCTGGCAACGCTTAACACGAGAACCTTGTCTAGTGAAGCGAGTCTAGAGGTGTTGTTCGAGGAATCAAAGGGCATTAAAATGGGATGCCATAGGGCCTAGTGAGGTTAGGAGGACAGGTGAAGCCTTTACGGTGCTGAAAAATGGACACGTCCTATGTTACCCGTGGTCTAGTGGACAGAAGAGAACTGGGGAGTGGGATTTCTAGTCAATACAAGCATAGCTGGGAACATAGAAGGACACTAGAGCATTGACGAACGGGCAGCAGGTCTTGTAAGTTAGGCTCAATAAGAGGTACAAACTAAGGTGGTACATGGCTACCGCGCCCACATCCAGCCACACTACCAGGTAGTGAACGCCTCTATGAAGATGGTGGAATCGGCAAATGGCTAAAGTAAAAACACAGTATACCGTAGTTATGGAGACTCAATGCTAAGTAGGCAGAACCAGGCTGGAGACAAGGCAGTTGGGAACTATGGGTCTGGGCTGTAGAAATAGCAGGGGGGACCTACTAGTCGAGTTCACAGAACGGAATAACGTACGCATAATGAATACCTTCTTCTGCAAACGGGAAAGCCGGAAATGAACGTAGAGGAGCCCGATTGGGGATCACAAAAATGAAATAGACCTCATATTATGCGATAACCCTGGAGTCGGGAAGGATGTGTAAGCGCTCGGAAGGGTAAGGTGTAGTGAACACTGCATGGTACGATCTCGAATAGGCTAGATTTGCAGGAGGGACTCGTAACAAGCTAGTACGCAACAAGCCGAATAATGAGTTAACAGTAAGACGTAAAGTAGAAGAATTAAGGATCGCGCTGCAGAACCGATATTCAGCTCTTACCGAGGAAGCCGACTTAACGACACAGGAAGCCAGCGACAACCTTACACGCATTATCACGGAGTGTGCAGTAGAAGTCGGGGGCACGATGGCTAGACAGGATAATGGCAAACGTTCCCAGGAGACGAAAGATCTAATTAGGAAACGGCAAACCATGACAATCTCCACCTCAGCTGACAGAATAGAACTAGCGGAGCCTTCGAAGTTAATCAGTAAGCGCAAGACAGCTGACATACGGAAGTATAATATGGACAGGATCGAGACGCTGTAAAGAACGGAGGACAGCCTGAAAGCAGTGAAGAGGCGTCTTGGCGTGCGAAAAAATCAGATGTATGCACTTAGACAAGCAAGGCAATGTCATCACAATAGGGATAAAATAGTCACAGTTGCCGAGGAGTTCTATAGGGATCTGCATAGTAGCCAGGACATCCAGGATAATGCCAAACGAGAAAGTAGCTCAGAGGCGATAGACATCCCACCAGTAATGGCCGAAGAAGTAAGGAAGGCTTTGAAAGAAATGAAAGGGGGCAAAGCACCTGGTGAGGATCAGATAACAGCAGACCTCTGAAGGATGGCGGAGAAATTGTACTTGAAAAAACTGGCAAACCTTTACGCAATGCCTAATTACCGCAATGGTACCGGAATCTAATGGAAGAACGCGAACATCACCCTAATCCATAAGAAAGGTGACATGAAGGACTTGAAAAATTGCAGGCCGATAAGCTTACTGTCAGTCGTCTACAAGGTAATCGCTAACAGAGAAATTTCTGCAACCTTAGATTTCAGTCAACCTAAAGAACAATCAGGGTTCCGTAAAGGCTATTCAACAATGGACCATATTCACACGATCAATCAGGAGATAGAGAAGTGCGCTGAGTATACTGAACCCCTATATATAGCATTCATAGATTATAAGAAAGCATTTGACTCGGTCGAAACCTCAGCAGTCATTCAGGCATTACGGAACCAGGGGGTAGATGAACATTATGTAAGAATACTGGAGGATATCTACAATGGGTCCACAGCTACCATCATCCTCCATAAGGAGAGCAGTAAAATACCTATAAGGAAGGGTGTCAGACAAGGTGACACAATCTCTCCAATGTTATTCACAGCATGTTTACAAGAAGTATTCACAACGTTGGATTGGGAACAGGTGGGAGCAAGGGCTAATGGTGAATACCTCAGTAACCTCAGATTTGCTGATGACGTTGCCTTGCTACGTAACTCGGGGGACGCACTGCAAAGCATGCTTTCCGCACTGGACAAACAGAGTAGAACCGTGGGCCTGAAAATTAATCTGCAGAAAACCAAAGTAATGATAAAAAATATCGGGACAGCACAGCCGTTTGAGATAGGTGGCGAGGCAGTGGAAGTGGTAAGCGAATATATCTACTCAGGCCAAGTTGTGACCCCGGATCCCAACCATGAGGTACAGATAATTAGAAGGATAAGGATGGGTGGAGTGAATACGGCAGACATTCTCAGATAATGAATGGCAGCCTACCATTGTCCCTGAAGAAGAAAGTATGACAGCTGCATCTTACCGGTACTCACCTACGGGGCATAAACGTGGGGGCTCACTAAGAGGGTTCAACTTAAATTGAGAACGACTAAGCGGCCAATGGAACGGAAGATGATAGGTGTAACATTAAGGGCCAAGAAGAGAGCGGAGTGGGTCAGGGAACCAACGCGTGTTAATGACATATTAGTAGAAATTAAGAAGACATCGACGTGGACAGGGCATGTAATGTGAAGGCAAGATAACCGTTGGTCTTAAGGGTAACAGAGTGGATCCCTAGCGAAGGCAAGCGTTGCAGGGGGCGGCAACAAGTTAGATGGGCAGATGAGATCAAGAAGTTTGCGGGGATAAATTGGTCGCAGTTAGCACAGGACCGGAGTAATTGGAGATTAATGGGAGAGGCCTTTGCCCTGCAGTGGCTGTAAATAGGCTGATGATGATGATGATAATGATGATGATGGTGGTGGTGCCGATGGTGTTTTTTGGCCTGTTCTGGCGTGCTTCGCGACCATCGCGGCTTCCTTCGCACGGCTTAACTTGTTCGGCAGCCCCTCCTGGGTAACCCGGACCCGACGGAATTAAGTGGTCGTACGGCAAACATAAGTTAAGTATTGGTTTGCATGGCGGGAAAACAAAATGTACAAACCACATTCATACATCTGACCGCCAGAGAAACGCTACCTTTTGCGCACTGCTTGCCACGAATAGGACTCCATTTTCTAAATTGGTGAATACCCATTTGGTTGTGTTTTAACAAGTATTACAAAGGGCAAAAGGAGCAACTGGTTCTGATCAATAGTGATTATAAAAGTTCCCTCAGCTTTCTCGCAATTTTCAAACTTACTAAACTAACTAGTTTGAATTGGTATAAATGGTCATCACTAAGTTTACATGCCGAATCGTTTCGGTGTCTGCGCTTGTGCCGCGCGGTGGTGTAGCCCCAAGCTAGCACATCAGGATGGCTAGGTTCCGCTGTCTCACTCTTCGAAAGACGCTCCTCTCCATTTTCTCTTACTTCCGACTCACGGCCGGGCTACAGCGGCGGCGTCGTCCACCGCTCTACCCCGGCCGTGGCCGACGCTTCTGCGTTCAGGACGATACCCCCGTGATTTCCAGGTAACGGCTGGCAGAATCTCTGGTTTCGATCGTTGTATATATTCAAGTGATGTCGCATGGGCAATTGTTGTGGTTGTCGTTTAAAGCTTTGCTTTCCAACCACCTTCACAGCGTGGATTGAAGCCAATTTTTTTAACTCTCGCTCAGTTTCATTTCCGTTTCTAGAAGTGTGTGCAAATTCACTTTTCACTTGTAAAGCATCCCAAACAACTCACGGCTTGCGAATTCAGTGGTCTTTGACTTTTAAGGGGAAAGCTGTTCGCATACATCAAAAAGAAGTGCAGTGTATCAGACACGTAGCAGCAGTTAGAGAAATTACGACATGCGGAAGAGAGTAACCATGAAATGGTACAGTAATACAACTAGATAAGGTGGTGAGTATGTCGGAAACTTGTGAAATTGGCTAAATCCTTTTTTTCCTTGCAGTGTTATGCCGTACCATGACGAGAATAGGAGTCCTACGCAGCGCCTCCTCACCAGCTACCCTTGTGTGAAAGAAGTGCATAGGCCTGATATTCAGTTCGAGCTCTCTACCAGGCCGCAGCTGCTTTTGAAGTGCCATAAACGTGCTGTTTGCTCACAGACGTCACCATAACAAGGTTTTCAGGGCGCGGAAGGGCAAGAAGAAGCGAAAGCAAGCCAAAACACTGCATGAGCTCCTATCCGCCACGCAGCGCTCATCCCGTAAAAGCCCCGGAGAACCGGCGGCAGGTGGCGCAGGCATCGCAAAGTTTGAGGCGTATAGAGTCACCCTTAGTTAACTATAGCGGATAATACAGGCAGTGAAAGGCCACGTTACGCTATAAGCGAAGTCATCTACAAATAGTCAGTGGCATCTCTTGTAACAATAATCCCGCAAGCACGAAATGAACACGTAAGCTCTGAATCGATAGCAAGGTGCCCAGCAGCGTGTTTGGTCGACAATCTGCTGACACAAGAACGTGTATATCCCACATTACTGATTAAAACACCATAATTTATTACGTGGTAAAATGTGCTTGTGAGTGCGGTATTAAAACGTCTAAATGTGAGTGTCGAATGGTAAGCTGCTAGACAGCAATGGTATCTAATTTATGCGTGAGCGGTTGGTGTTTTGTTTGTTGTTTAATCCAAAAGAAAGCACCCGGAGATAATGTGTCTGAGTGGTCTAATTGTTGTCATGAACCCGGCAATATGAACACCTTGCAATATCAACACCACTTTCGCCCAGGAAGTATCAAATTAAGCCGCCTAAAATATGCTAATAGGTTAGATGTGTGATTAAGATACGTGTAACAGTGACGTACAACCGGACCGCCTGAGGAGTTTGTAAAGGACAAATCCACGTCATTGAGGCAGATACGTGTACCGACAGTAAGGTTGTGAGTATTGTGAACGTCTAACAATATTCGGTCCACTGCGCTACCTCGGAGGTACCATGTTTCATATGATGCCGTAGTCGACAAGGAGGTCCTGTTTCTGAGTGCGGTTTTTGTCCCTCCTGCCCTTAATTTCTTCCCAGGTGACGAGAGTTACGACCGATGAAGTCATGATGTAGAAGAACGCCCCGCCCGCCCCACGGGCCAGTGCACGCAGGCCTTCTGTCTGCTTCACCTTGATGACGCAGTCGCGCAATCCGTTGTAGTAGATGCCTTCGCCGCTTGGGTTAGAGGGCTGTGCATACAGGCGCGCGCGCAGGCCGTCCAAGAACGCCACAGGCGGTGCCACCGTGACACCGGACAGGAAGGCCGCAAGCAGTGTGTTGACGACAAAGTAGCGCTCGCGACCTTCAACGGCCGTGTTGAGCAAGGTCTTGAAAGCGGTGAATGTGGACAGCTGCAGCGCCGAGCCTACGGACAAGCGAAGCATGTTTGTTGATGTCGCTCGCCAGAGGCCATTCCAGACCCCTTGCGTCCGGTATATGTGCGCCAGCGCTGCCCGCGCGGTCCGGTAGCCGTGCTGGTAGCCCACGGCGATGGCCGCGCTCGCCGAGTGCAGCTGCAAGGGAAAAAGGATGATGCCAGCGTCTCGACCACGGTGATTTACCGTCTGCCGGCACCCCTCGTGCACAATACGCCACCCTGTTCTATTTTGATTGGCGGTCACGTCAATTACACTAATCCTCATCATCGTTGTCAGCCTAAAGTTAGCAAGGGACACCGAAGACCGCCCTCATAGATTTCTAAATACTTCCCGCCCTGCTCCACCCGAAGCCATCATTTTCCTACGAAACTTCTTATCTCATACCCCCACCGATGTTTCTGTCTTCCCCTATTTCTAATCGCCTCCCTCGGTAGCCATTAGATGTATACTATTCGGGTAGTTAACCTGTTGTACATGCGTGACACTTGCTGCGGAAACCCTTTTCCCCCCATTTGAAATATTGTGCCTTCTATACTAGACTGTTTCCGAACCTATGACGATCGTTTGATATTACAAAGTGTTGCAGCTGTAATTCTCCTGCCAATTACTATTTGAGCTGACCTCATTTTTCTTTGAAGGCGCCTAGTGATAACCCAAGCTGGTTCCCTGAAAGTTATCATTACCTTTTATTCAGTAACGAATGTGAGCTACTGTTCCTTACTTAAGGGAGCTTCCATAATATACCTTAGCCGATCGCTTGATTTCTTTCTCGTGGTTATGATCAGACCTAACAACTTGTCCCAAAATAAATATATTCACCCACCCAATCTGGTATGCAATTACCTGAGCTGAAGGGCTGTCTGACTGCTTCGGTGTTAAGTATTATTTTCGATTTCTTTACATTTATTCTTAAACATATGGCTAAGCTTTCCAGATGCCGTTCCTTAACTATTAATTGTAGGCCTACCTAGGTTCTGAACAAAGCGATCTCGTGCGCACATTTCAAGGGCTTCAATATTCCCCCGTTTACTCTTCAACCTGACTTCTATAGTCGCGACTTCGAAACACGCCATCTGGAGACGCTGTAAATAGCTTAAGAGGTGTGGTGTTTTCCTGTCTGCCATCATACGTGACAGAGAAAGTTTCAATTATGAAAAGGCGCGCCCCGTACACGTATCCTCAAATTTCTGGTCTCGAAAAAGTTGGATTAAGGTATCGAATACTTTTTTACAACCTCTAAAGGCCCTTTACAGAAGCTTTTCTCTAATGCTTCGTTCATGGCGGGGATCTGGGTCATTGCTGAGTAATCTCCCTTCAGTCCCGTTTGCTCTTACAGTGATGAAAGTGTAAGGCGTCACCTATGCAGTGATTACTTTGGTGAACTGCGGAAATGGAAGGGCGAGTAGACTCATGTGCTTGTTATTCTTTAAGCCCTTCCCTTCTCTAGTGAGATAGAACTAGGTTGGTATATTCTGTGGCACTCGGAGAATAACTGCAAACTTTCTACAACAATGCCTCGTCCTTCTTTTGTTGAGTCTCCAGTTGTCATGTCGCGTCTTTCTGCACCTTCCCAAGCTTATTCCTCTCATTAATGGCCTTGTTCGCCTTATTAATACTACAGCTGGAACCTAGACTGTGACGTCATTCCGGAAAGGATGGTTCTCTGGCCGACCATTACTGGCGCACAAATCCGCATAAAAACTGTCCACTACGTTTACTGTCGAATGAGTGTCCGTAACATCTCACACTCCGTTGCTAAGTGCGTACATTCTATCATTGCCAATAGAAGGAGCGAGCTTCGTCGTCATCGCTCCTAAATTTCGCACTCGCTCTAAGGATTCATAAACATTTGATATCGTATGCGCACAGAGATGCTTCTGGTAATCAGTTATCAGAACTCGGCTAATTCTATTTGATCCTTTATTGTTAACCCTTGCATATTATCTCGTTTCTAAATAAGGTACACGGTTTTATACAAGAGCTTGTCCGTATCTTGCCACTGTTCTTTCCCTCCTATAGCTACTGCTGATTCTGATGTTATCGTAGTTAGGTTATTAATTAGTGCATCTATGTTATGCCCACCAGCATCTGTGAGCGTCTGTGTGGGCCCAAGTTTGTTCTAAACGATGCAAATTTGTACTACACGTTGTACTAAGCGTTGTCTTAGTAGTAGTCTAGAGATCTAAGTTTTCATAAAATTTTGAGGGGCGTGAAAACATCAGGGTTTTTTTCATGTTTTTTTTTCAGAAAAATATGAAAGATTGAAAGAAGACGATTCCGCTCAGATCTATAAAAAATCGGCATTCTTAGATATCTCATCAAACGCGAAAGCTTATCGTAGTTTCTGGCGACTGCACGAATGAAACCAAATTACGCATGGTGTAAAAAGAAAAAGAAGTAAATAGAATATACATAGAAACTTATTTGGGTTCGAATAGAATTTGAACCCGGGTCGCCAAGAGCCGCAGCCAAGTGTTGCAACTACAGCACTAACCCTGTATCGTGCCAGGATGGAACAAGAATTATCCGGATGCCTGCCGCGTGACAGGTGAACATGACGCACCGCAAACACAATGCGGCAGGGAAGAAGTCTTCGATACTCGCCGGCTTTCGCTTAATTCAAATCAATTAAGTGGCTTAAGTGCCCGATAATTTTGTCCGTTAAAAGTGAAAAGAATTTAATTGCTACATGCTGCATCACAAAAGTCCCACCAGAGCTTCCGCTCACGAAATCTGCGCACGATTTCAGGTCAAGGCATTGATTTCAGAAAGCATTCCGTCACTGCACATTGGTCGCATCACAACAAATTTCCCCAGAGAAGCTCTGTTTTTTTTTTTTCATTGTATCCTGGTTGAAAAAAAAAACGAAAAAGAAACTTTTTTTTTTTCCTCATGCTTTTTTTTTTTTTTTTTTTGAACCGCTCACAGCTCTAGGTGAGTGCCCGAAGTCCGACGATCGAAATCGGTCGGGCGGATGTGACGAGGCGGCCAACGCGCTCTAGTTATCTGCGACGCATATAGGCCTCCTGCGCTGCCCCAGGGGGCGCTGCGCAAGCGGCTTCCGGGCAGTACTTCCGGGTAGTACATACTGTGGTACATAGCTGCCCAGGTCCCATAGGATCCCGTGTTGACAGAAGCAAAATGAGCTCGACGCTCCCGATTATTTTGCGACGTGGTCACCAGCTCATCACCGACGCGTCCGATCTATTTCAGCAATCAACTTGGCATTAGAGCTTTGCAGCGCTAAACACGTTTACCGCGCCGACGAAAGTGCCGGGACCGTGACGGCGTCTGCTACTCGCAGGTTCACCGATCGATGGTCGTACGAAGTGAAATTTTAAGTGAAATTTCTAGTTTAAACTAATACTCTAGGTGACAAAGACTTCTCAAAAACAGCCGATCACAAAAGAAGAGTGACGCAATCGGCGATGATCGCGCTTTAAAAAGCCAGCGAGTCCGGCGGACCGCAGGCTCGCCTGCTGCGGTGCGCCGCTCTTTTCCGTACCTGCACACTATTATGCGTGCACTTTCATTAAACAGTGCTCGTTTGCGTCGCCGTTACGAATACATGGTGTAGCGTTAGCTTGGCGTTTTGTTGCGTGTCTCAGTGACAAAATGCCGCGACCGTCAGAAGCGTGAAATCTGTTTTGCGATTCCGAAATTAGTGGCCGTAAAACAAAGTGGTCGGGCGAACTAAGAGGCCGCTCGCTTTCCTTGTTTGCTCTCACTTTACTTAATTACGCTCTTGCAGCATACATTCCCAGTTCGCACTTAATAGCCTAGAATGAGGGTCAGCAATGGCCGAATTCCATGCAGCCGACACGGCAGAGGGCTGGACGACAAATCGGGTGGGAGGACGAGGGGGCCTTTGAATGCAAAGAGAAAAAATTCAGCGAATTTCTAATAATATTTGACAATAATCTGGCGAAGTGTGAAGATGGGGGGGGGGGGGGGTGGCAATTCAACTGGAGGACGCCAATTCTCTGTTCTTGTCTCGCTGTCTAACTCCATTTGAAGTCAAAACTGGCGTGTCGGCGTTCAGATGCGACGACCCCTGCACTAGAAAACCAACACAGTCAGTGATGATCGTATGTAAATATTCGGGGCCCCGCGCCGTGTATGCGGCTGTGTTATGCTGTGTTTATGTGATGTTATAGAGTACACATCTCTGCAGGCAGCGGGCGTGTGATTTGGGTGCATGTTTTGCGTCTTTTAAAGCGCTTAATTTGTTTATTTGGCGCTATTTGCCCCACCTACTCGCTAGTATACATGTACCCTGCCGTTCGTAAATCGTGCGGCGGTAAAACGTTACGCAAGAATCATTAGTTTGCGAAAATACGAAACAAAATTTCCACTCGTTTCAAAGGCGGTGCCAGGCCAGCAGTGTCAGCTGAGTCCGGCTGCGCAATTCTTGCGTCGCTTGCATGCTCCCGCTGAAGCAACCTTTTGCAGTTACCTCAGGATATAGGATGAGCAGCGCTCCGTGTTTATGCTACTCGTGAACTTTCCTTTGTCGACCGCAACGCAAGAAGAAAAAAAACTGTAACTGTCGTCAAACAGTTAAACATCCGACCTGGCGATACTGTCCCACTCCAGCGACCACCGCGACACTCGCTCAAAAGAAAGCCGACAATCGCTTCTTTTAGCAGATATTATTTTGTTTAGCCTCTGCAACTACTTTAAGGGCTATTTCATACAGTATGCAGTCATTTAAAAACCGCCACAAAGCGCCCCAACCAAACCAATTTCACTCTGGCTTGTAGTGAAAATAACATGGAGGGCGGCGAGGGTCGTCTGCTTTTGTACTACCCAGATGCGTCGGCCGCTAGGGGGGGCGCTGCATGTCGCCAAAACTCCAGCGCAGGAGGTCTATACGCCTCGAGCGCGGCCTGTAGGGGCGCCACTGAAATCCCCCTAGCGGCCCGTTTCGAAAGCAGGCGCGGGAGTCCCCGACCCGCTCCCCCCTGTCACCGTTGCTTTTGGGGCTCGTTCAAGACAGCGATTTACCGTTTGTCCGCGTTGAAATACCGAATAACGTGGAGCAGGCACTCTGTTTGCAAGCGTGCTGTGTTCACGAGAGTATAAACGTTTATGACGCGATCTTAGATCTATATGAGCGCCGGGCATGTGTCACAGGCCGGCGTCCCGAAGCCAGCATTTGCATGCAGCTGATTGCAATTCCGCTGCCCTGAAATTTAGTGGCAGTGTCTCCGTAAGCAGTGTTTCCTCCGATGGTCATGTTGCGGCCACACACACTATGATGTAAATCGACTTTGTGCACCTACAAAATCCAGCGGAGCACTCATACCTGACAGCACGCAAGTTACGCCTGCCAATATCACATATCAGATATTGATCAGTACCATGAACAAGCCAATGCGGCATAAATTTCACAAACATTGTACCAAAGAAGTACGATGGATAATGCAAAATTACACTCCGGAGTCAGCACACGATGACAAATTTAATGCTGGGTCGTCTTCTCCCCAGGTGAGCGCTCGCAAAGATTCATCTGTTACATTTATCCTCCACGAGAAGCGCGAAGATGGGCTTATAGAGTAATCCGCGTCCGTCACCAAACTCTTCTTCGAAACATCGTCATATGACACAGGGAGACTACAGAATCTAGCATAAACCGAAATCAGAGACCCTTATCAGATACGACACTCTTCCAACGAGCCCGTGTGTACGAGATTTCGGCGCACGCTAAGGATCTCCAGGTGGTCAAAATTAATCCGGAGCCCTCCACTACGGCGTGCCTCATCGTCCCCATTGCGGCGGCGCGTTAAACCCTGCAATCAATCAATCAATCAACTCTTCCAACAACACTTGTATCGCTTGTGAACTGCCTACCCTGTATTCTTCAAAAAATGCGCCCGCCGAGTGCTCCTGCAGCCGTTTGTTGAAGGCGAAAAACAAACGAAAAGTGAACACGCAGCTTGTGTGTATGATTACTAAAACGTTCATCGTTGATTTCGCTCCGCATTTGTAAACAAGATAGTTGAGCGTCCTCCTCCTCACCGCCCCCCCCCCCCCCCCCAATGCCTAGCGAAATATCAGTGCATTTCGCATCTATAGTTGGTCTGGTGAATACTGCCTTGCTCAAACAAACGTCTTTAGCATTTCAGAAGCTGCACTCGGTTTTTTTTTATTCCCGTACGACTATTCTATTTATTCCCGACTTGCAGACCATTCATTTTCCCGTGGTTTCAATTACATATACCTCGGTTCTTAATAAGGCATGAGTGGGCACATATCTGACAATGCACAGCCTTTGAGTGTACTTAACATTTTCGCGTGGCTTATATTCCCATAAAAGGCACAAGTTTCTGTCAGCTATTGGGTTATCACATCCCCGAAACATATTTTTCTACGACGTATATATTCGAAGCAAAGCCGCATTTGTTGTATGCGCTGCAAAACGAACCAACCTCTTAC
Organism: Haemaphysalis longicornis; assembly: GCA_013339765.2. NCBI lineage: Eukaryota > Metazoa > Arthropoda > Arachnida > Ixodida > Ixodidae > Haemaphysalis > Haemaphysalis longicornis. Next base: position 129,994,337 of record CM023448.1, on the reverse strand, counting down.
AGTGCCAATATCAGGTCTAAACGAGGCGACAATAAATAGAATTCACTTGTGCTGACGTGTTCGAAGGTGACAGCAGTGATATGCTGCTGCCCGTCGCCGACGCTCGCAAGAGCGGCCAAGAACCGCGCAGAACCGCCTCCCCGGGTAGCTCTTGTTGGCGTCAGAGCGCTCTACCAAGACGCGGCTGTTTTTTTAAGTGCCCTAAACGTGCAGTTAACTTACAGACGCCACCATAACAAGTTGTTTAGTGCGGGGAAAGGCAAAGAGAAGCGAAAGAGTACCAAAACACTGCATGACCACCTATCAGCCACGCAGCGCTAATCCCGCAAACGCCGCGGAGAAGCGGCGGCAGGCGGCGCAGCGATCGCGAATCTCGAGGCGTATAGATCGAGCTGGCATGCATACAGTTTTGCACTGCTTGGCAAGCTCGCGTTCTCAGTTAAGCTTTTTACAGCACCTTTACATCTGTAAACAAGAAAAAAATATTCTTCGATCAAAAACCAACCGGCAGGTTCGTTGGGCCATGAAAAGCTTCACAGTCCGGGAGTCAGATAGTAGAGAGTTTTAGCTGACCGTTTCTGACGGTCCGCTCCGCTCTGATAGCTAGCGGAAGCGCCATTGCGCATGCGTGGCACGCAAGGGCGCTAGCGGCAATACCGGAGCGGGGCCCCGCTCCGCTAACCGGGGCCTCTTAGCGTACCGTCGCGGCAGCTTACGTTAGTGTGCGGGATAACAGCATGGCTGCCCCGCGATGCGAGGGCGCTCCCGCGAACTCCGTTTTTTAGTTGAAACGCGAGCGACGAAATCGCGAAAGCTCTTCCGAATAGGCAAAGGTGCCACACTCCTTAACGAGCTTAGTACGGAAGCGAAAAATGTCGACCGAAGCGCGGGTCTGCTTCTATCATAGAGTTTCTTACAATATACACTAGAGAGGAATCTGGCGCTAGCGTCTAGCGGCTCACATCAAGGCCGTCTGTGTCGTCATGGGCCGCCATTATACATCGCGCTCGCCTTAGTTTCATCATTGGCTTGGATTGAAACGTTTTAGTGACCGCAAATCTAAACAAAGTGCCACAAAAACGCGAAGAATAGTGTGCAATTATGTAAGTGTAAAATAAAAACATGCTGTTTTAAAACCAAGGAAAAGGAAGTAAAGCGTATTTTTGCCGGAACGGTTGTGCCTGTTATTCCGCAGGCCAAGGTTGTAGTTACGAACAAGGTTAATATTTAAGGGGAAACATCATTAGAGACTGATTTTACGAATTTTACCATTATTGCAAATAATGGGTTGCTTGAAGAATTGGGAAAGTTTTGTGAGCGTGCCTATTAAAACGTTGCCTTCGTGGTGAACCGGTGCACCGACCGCCAACTAGTTTAACAAGAAAAAAGAAAACATGGCCTTAAACAGTCGTTCACGATGACAAGATAGGACGCATACAAGCGCCCGTATCTGTCGTATCCCCGTGGTCGTATCTTGTCTTCGTCGAAGTACGTTTTGTTTCTTCTTTTCGTCGGCTACAAATTTTGCGGCGGCATATTACCCGCTCAGTCATGCGTCCTTCGACTGCGGCACGAGCAACGTCAGGTGCGATCACGCACTGCCTGCTGTTTTACCGAACACGGCTACCACAGAACAGAGAGGATTTCGGCTTCCTTGTAGCTCGTAAACGTGTTAATGCATAGTGAAGAAAGCAAATCCCCAAAACCGCTTAAGAATCCAATTGTCATGGCAAGCCCAAGCCAAAAAGTGGGGTCTTCCCATGAACCCCCACGACGACATGGCTTACAAGGCGCAGTTTTCTCTCTAGTATACTTACTAAGAAACTCTATGGCTTCTATGCAGCGCCGTTAGGAATGCAGCGCTTCTATGCAGCGCCGTTAGGAGTTAGGAGTGAATTTCGCCAGACGGCGAGCAATAAGTCGCCAAACTAGCCAAAAATGTCGCCACACTTGATATCTGCGGTAGCACCTAAAAATAAAAGCTTCTAATTTTGTATAATCCCATAAAAAGCAGCTCTGTTCAAAACACTTGCATTATATTGACGGTTTTTAAACGCCAGTCGCATCGTGTGCTTCAAAATTCCTGGTTCTTCGACTAGCCTTTAGATGGCGCGCAAGGCTAGCCCAGTTATCATGGTAAACTTCTAGTACACTCTAATCATGACCTTTAACGACGGTGCGGACCACAAAACAGTATCAGTGCAACAAGTAGAAATACCATTGGTGAAAGAGTATAAATATTTAGGAGTATGGCTGAACGACAGCGAAGATTACACGCACGCGCGTGAGGCTCACCTTAAGACGAAAAGAAGACGGAACGCGGCTATAATGAAGCATAGAGCCCTCTGGGGATACAGCAAATACGAAATGGGAGTCTGGAAGGGGTCATGGTACCAGGATTAACTTTCGCAAATCCGGTTCTGTGCATGAAACCAAAGATCCAAACGGGCCTGGAGGTAAATCAGAGGGCGGTAGGCAGATTTGCCCTATGGGGGCCCACAGCAAAACTACAAATGAAGCAGTACAGGGGGATATGGGCTGGTCGTCTTTCGAGGCGAGGGAAGCGCAGAGCAAGATAAAGTTTGAGGAGCGACTTCGCGACATGGAAGACGAAAAATGGGTCGCAAGACCGTTTAGGTACCTGTATATGAGGCGCATGGACACGCGGTCGAGACGGAGGACCAGACAGCTGACCAAGCGGTACGGAAAGTATGTAGAGGAAGGTGGGGCATACACAACAATTAGAAAGCAGGTCAAGGACGCAGAGACGACGAAGTGGGCACAGAGAATGGAAGCGACAAAATCCTGGAGACTTATAGGACAGAGAAACCAGAAATCAGGAAAGGTCGTTTTTATGGCTATACGAGAGGCAGTGCATTGCTCTTCGAAGCACGGGCGAGGTGCCTGACAACCTGGGCATACACGGGTAGCTACAGGCAGCAGGATGAAACCTGTGCATGCTGCGGCAGTGATCGGGAAACTATAGACCATATTGTCAGGCGCTGCACAGAGATACGACCACCCCGGGGTTGAGGGGGAAACGACGCTGGCCAACACCGACTGCGCTGGCGGAGGCTTTGGGATTTGAGGCGAGGGGGAACCTCAACTTCAAGGCCATAGAGGTGACGAAGAGGCGACTGGAGTGGTGGTGGAGGAAAAGAAGGTAAGGGATTGGTACGCAGGCGGAGTAATCATGCGGATGAGAATTTAGAACAGCGAGGGAAGAAAAAAGGGGGGTGGGAGCGATGAGTTTAAAACAGGGAAGACGGGTTATGGGAGGGAGGAAGCAAATCTATTAGGTTAGCTGGGAGTAGGGCAGGTAAGCGTAATGAAACAGGCAAGTCGGTTGCTGACAACCGACGCCTCGATTAAAAGGGAGAGCCACTGATCATCATCATCATCAGTTATCATCATTAACTAAAGTTCCTTCATTGCTTTTAGCCAAAGCCTCTCCTTTTTTTTGTGACTGGGAAGGCCAGTACCACGGGGTGTGGGGTAATGTAGCAACAGTTGCAGGAAAGGTTAATTAATATTAATATTTAACATTTAAATAACCACGCTGAGGTGCCCCCTTTAACTTCAGCCATAGCCTTATAAGTAGGCTATGGCTCAGCCGACGAAGGGACTTTTCCACCGACGTAGCATGTGATCGTTATCTTGCTAACACAGAAAAAAAGTGGTGGCTGCACTTGGACGGATAAGTACCCAAAAGCGCCCTGAAAGTTAGCTAGCTGCGCGGTGCCCCAGCCGCGGCGGAGAAAGATTTTCACGGGAGCCGTGACAGCTGCTTACGTCCCGCTTTCCGCCCCGCGATGCCTACCGCCGTGCCCCCGCCTAGACATGCGCACGCCTCGGGTGAAATGAGACAAACAGCCCTTCGAACGCCGCTTTCTCGGTCCCGCCCGACGGCAAAGCTTTGCACTGCCGCCGAGACAGATGGAGAAAGGGGAAGCGGCTAAGGGGGAGAGTCCGCGGCCAAAAATCACTAGAAATTCGCCATGTCGTCATTCATGATTTACGTCACCACGGGCCTTTCAAAGTCGGCGAAAAGTAGCCACCAGTGGCAACCCTGAGCGCCGAGAAAGTCAGCCTTGTCTTGTAATCCAAAGTTTATCGGCTTCTTTAAAATAATTTAGAACTATTGATATTGCCATTGGTACATGGTATTAAAAAGGTGAAGTTACTTGAGCGACCAAATTCAAATTCGTATCTTTACTTTGCGATGACGTTTCCACCTGCACAGGGCACGACCAGTGACGCGAATCATTCCCCGTCGAGGGAGATACGGTTATCGCTTAGCTAAAAGCCTTTCTGCCTCTGGCGCTGCGGTTGTGCTTAGCGTGCCGTCGGGAGCATACCGGAGCGTCAAAAACGGTCAGCTAAAACTCTCTTGGCGGCTTTTTATTATGTCAATCTGCGAACATTGCAACCTTATGCCAGAGTCCTTCAATGCTTTTCTGGTCATGAAACTCCACCGTCACGCTATGGGAGAGCTTCGTGCGCTGCCCAGGGAGGCTTCGCCGCAGCGCTGGTGTTGATCGGAGGGCAGCCGGGGAAGTGGTCAGAGCGCGTTTGGCAGGGAACGGACGCTCGCCGCCTTATCAGCAGTGCGCTTTCGCTTTACCACGGCCTCCGCGATGAGCGTCCGGCGGCGCGCCGTTGCTCCGGCCGTCCCAATCGCCCAGAGACAGCGAAAGTTGAAAAGGCGGCGTGGCCGCGTATTCCGCCGCACCGCGGCGCGCGCAGTCGATGGTTGGAACGAAAGCCGTGTATGCTGGAACGCTCCTCGAAAAAGCTTTTCGGCAACTTTCGCGCTTCGTATCGCAATAGAAAGAAAGCATGGCTGATGTTATGGATGCAAAGCGACTTATATAACCTCATAATGCATTTATTTTAGCTGCGATTGCAGCTATGCGACTTATTTAACATGGGCTGTGCCGCTTTACGCCCTCGACGCACGGGCAATATTCGCTACCACCAATGGGAAATTTCTGGCGCCGAAATAACGTTCGGTTCGCTAAAATGTCATTATTTTAGAGGTATTTCTTATCCCGCCTTACGCATTTTATATAGTTTGCATGGACAATGCAGTTCAGTAGGGCGTGGGGCGCGATCGCGTCATACCCACGACGGATTGCTGTACTCTTATCTAGCCTTCGAATTAATGCCTGTTGGGCGAAAGCATCCGTCTTATTTTTAGAATAACGCATTTAAGGAGGATTACGTTGAGCGATAGCATCAAGGATGCGGCAATCTGCCCTACACAAGCGCGTTAAGCAAGTTACGGTTTCAAATTCAGTCGCAACAAATTAAAAAACACTTAGTGTCAGGTGCACTCTGATTTCATTGTATTCTTAAACGTATTTCGGTGGCCACAGGCAAGCCCATTTTTCCTATTTTGGAATAAATACCCGAGAAGTTTAAATTTTCAATTACTGATTTCAAAGCACATCTATGTGCTAAGCAATGATGACAGCTTTCATGTTTACTTTGGACATTAGCTGTGTACTGAACACTCCTCCAAGACTGCATAGTTTATTAAACATTTATTTACAAAGTATATTGCACTTACATTCACAAATGTACACTATAGGCATCTGCATGTCTTCACAAACGGAACAGTTCACGCACGAAGCCCTTTGCGATGTAGGGGCTTGGACACCAGTTTTTTGCCGTACGCGGCCTTGTCCGTGACAGTTGCAGCAACATTGGCAAGCAGTGGCTGAAAAAAAAGTGTAAAAGTCAAACGATGGTTTATGTCGAGATTTCGGCAAAAAACAATCCATACTTTGCACCAACGCCAGTTGCATTGAATCCTTTAATTAAAGTAAGATGCGGCGCTTCAATGAATGCTATAGGTGAAAAGCGAAGCCTTTTCTCAGGCCATCGCTGTCGTTTTTCTAGGTCACATAGACTCGTTGCTCGCAGGCTGGAGCGCCGAAAGCTTAACAATATTGCACGCCATTTCAGCAGTGTAACATTCAGGCCAGCCTTTGGAGCTGCTTACATGCGCGAATTCTTCAAATGAATTACAACGCGCCGCAACTAGCTGCATGCCGCAAACAACAAATATAAAAAATCTTGTCGTAAATTAAAAAAAGCATGTGCAAAACCATATAATCAATCGGCGGCATAACACGTGTTCCGTGAACCAGGCTTCAAACACGAAATATACATTTAAAGGTTCAATTTCTAAAAATAACTGGCAAAAATCAAGCACGACACCTATATAACAATGCAATCACTGCGCTCGATTGCTATCCATAACCCACCCTACACGGAAGTAAAAATATAACGGCTGTTCCAGCAGGCAAGCACCCGATAATTCGGTCGCCGAAAAGTTCTCCTCCTCAAATGTCCCCGTACCGAAATGTCCTGCACCAATCACAGCGCAACAATCACAGAGCGATTAACTTTTCACTGCACAGTGACATACCTGGATTTCACTGCTGTTCCTCGAAGCTCCTTAGACGAGCGGGCTTCATGACCTGGTCGTTCGGTTGGTCAGCTCAACAAAAATAAAGCTGCAACGCAGTTCTGCGTGATCCGAGCAGCGAAGACACGCAGCAAAAAAGGCTCCGCAAAGCCGTCCAAGAGAGCCGGTGCAAGCTTCCCAACCATCGGCTAACACCGCCATCTCGCGGCGTGTTCCGGCGTTAGCCAAATTACATGTTTTTGCTGGGGGACGCGCCGAATGGGGCGGCCGTAGCAACGGCGTGCCGCCGGTACCCGATCGCGGAGGCCACGCTTTACCACGTGGCTTTACCATAGAGTTTCTTACAATATACACTAGAGAGGAATCTGGCGCTAGCGTCTATGCGACTCACATCAAGGCCGTCTGTGTCGTCATGGGCCGCCATTATACATCGCGCTCGCCTTAGTTTCGTCATTGTCTTGGATTGAAATGTTTTAGTGGCCGCAAATTTAAACAAAGTGCCAGAAAAACACGAAGCATAGTGTGCAATTATGTAAGCGGAAAATAAGAACAGGCTGTTTTAAAACTAAGGAAAAAGGAAGTATAGCGTATTTTGGCCGAAACAGTTGTGCCTGCTATTCCGCAGGCCAAGGTTGTAGTGACGAACAAGGTTAATATTTGGTGGGGTAAACTCATTAGAGACTCTGATTTTATTAATTATACCATTATTGCAAATATTAAGTTGCTTGGAGAGTTTGGAAAGTGCTTTCAGCGTGCCTATTAAAACTTTGCCTTCGTGGTGAACCGGTGCACCGACCGCCAGCTAGTTTAACAAGAAAAAAAATTACACCATCTTTCCTTAGGGGAACCCTGAGTAGTATGCAAAGCAGCCATGGGGTCAATTCAAGTGCCCATTAGTTTTCAGTTCGTCGTCTCCGTTAGGTTGAGGTACGTAGCTACCGTTATATTTACAGTTTGGTTTCCATGGTAACTACCACACTTTTCACTTACCGGAACTACGAAATGGAAATTGCGTTGAGCCCATGGCTGTTTCGCATACTACTCAGGGTTCCCCTACGGGAAGATGGTGTAATTTTATTAGATGCGACGGGGCTATGTCCCTCCCTTACCGTTGTGGCGCCGTCCACGCCCCCACTGCGCATACTCGGCTTACTGAACGCCCGGTGGTGTTTTACCCTTAAATGGCTCCTGGGGCGCTATTCTCGACTGCACAAATTTGCCGGAACTCTTTTCTGATTGGCTTTCAATTTTGGTCACGTGCTTCCGGTTGACAAAGCGGTTGTGTGTGCTGTCGTCATTTTGACGTTTCATGTCGTTTACGGACACCAGTTCTAAAGTTTGCCTTATTTCTCGTTACTAAGGCGCATAATTCTTGGCCGGCAATGAAAAACCAGACTAAATGCAGCGGACATGGCAACGTAAGCCTGTCTTTGCCATTCAACAACAATACTGCTTGTAATACACACTCCCTCTGTGATTGGCTGAGAAGGCGTGACGCAATTTAAACAGTTGGCGGGAACGATTACGTCATGCATTGGCAACTTCAGCCTGCGTAAAAGTGACGTAATGCTACGTAACAGCTTGAAAATGGCGGCTGTTTTTGTCGCAAAATACAAGCAAAATAGGGCAAAAAATTGCCCCGGCTTACGGCGCCGCGAAATGTGCGGCAATTTGCAGCAGGCGCAGTTTCGCATGCGCGCTGTTTGACCCGCCGCGGTGGCTCAGTGGCTAAGGCGTTGCGCTGCTGAGCACGAGGTCGCGGGTTCGATTCCGGCCGCGGCGGCCGCTTTTCTGATGGAGGCGAAAAGCAAAAACGCCCGTGTGTACGAGATTTCGGCGCACGATAAAGATCCCCAGGTGGTCAAAATTAATCCGGAGCCCTCCACTACGGCGCGCCTCATCGCCTGCGTTGCGTCGGCGCGTTAAACCCCACAATCAATCAATCAATCATGCGCGCTGTTTAAAGCATGTTTTCTACCGAAACAAATTATAGTTTCAACTGCTTCCAAGTCAGCGATCATGGAGCTTACAAATAACGTGCAGTATTTTGCTTTTATGTTTGGCAATAAAATAAAAATTATTTGTTTGGCGTAACCGCAACATAAAAGGGCAGTACAAGCCTCTCCATGACAAAGAGAACCCAATGCATGGCATTTGTTCATACTCGTCCTAGTAAGCTGTTGGGTCACATGATCGAACTCCAGAGAAAAAATCACGCCATATCCACGGAATGAATGATGATAAGTGGGGCGAAGCTCGAGAGGGGGAGATCATCGGTAACCGCAACTCTCCCGCGAAAGTTCGCCCATTACAGCATTAAGAAAGACGTAAGACTGTGTGCGTACATTGTACAAATCAACTTTTATTTTCGGAGTCAATGCTCCCAGGCCCAGACCTGGTGAAAGACCCCGCGCCATCGAGGACTACCCCGCACCTCCACCACAATTTGTCACGTAGGATGGGACACAACGGTAAAGAAAACTTTTATTTAGGGCGAACTTGTGCCCGAACAAGACGAGAGGAAACGAGCAAAGGTCCTTGCGTCTCGTTCGATCTCCGAGAACGACTGCCTGCGTTCGTGGCGTGATCTCTTGCGTGATCTCCCCCTCGTAGTGCACGTGCGCTCGCGCCTCCGTTGGCGAACACAGACAAGCTCGCGCTCCCGGTGCCGAGTTTGCGCTGCCGGTTGCAGCCGGTTCTTGCGCGTGCAACGCGGCCCACTTTGCGACATCTCCGAAAGCATGCGGCGATCACGTACCACAAGATACAAGGGATGGACAGACCCATGGCTTTAGGAGCTTCGCCCCTAAAATAACAAAGAAAAGTGACTATTTGGTTCATTACAGCGCTGAATGAAGTCGAGCTTGACGAATGAGTGAATCGGCGACATCGGAAACATACGAGAGGATGTTTCAATAAATGTTAGTTCCAAGTGAGCGCTTGTCCCATCGTTCTTCATTTCTGTCGTTGTCCAAGGCACGCCCTATTTTTCAATCATTCCTGTCCTTTGTCAACACGACGCGTGAAATAAAAAAGGACCTGGTGCTCCCGTCGACCCGTTCCCGACAGATGTGCGACAGAGCGCGCCCTGACGAACTGCGCGTGAACTCTGTAACTTCGAGCAGGACAACATCCTGAGACACTGCAACGCGCCCAGCTCTATTGATAGCCAATGGCCCTACGCATGACCTCACAGCGAACGCAACTCCCCTGACAACAACGCACCCGCGCTTCGCGCGCACTAATGAGGTAATTGCCCCTGACAATATACAGACACGGTTGTTTCACAAGGGACCGCGCAGCGCCGCTTGGACTACGACAACCCCACTGCGCATGCGCAATCCCCTAGCGGCCAAGTCCCTAAGCAGTCCGGTAGGGGCAGCAGACGACATTCCCCACAGCTCCCGCACAAGCGGGAAGGGGTCGTGGTTGTATTTACATCGTTTGATTTTTTGTGTGTGCTCGTTGTGCGCGGAACAATGCCCACAACTTGTGCTGCGTTCCGCTGTAACTCGGAGTGCCGAAAAGGAAACGGTGTCGGCTTCTATCGCTTCCCGTCGGCCGCACGCGATCGGCTACGGCGGCTTGCGTCGCAAGCATCGGCTCGGGTGATGGGAACTTTGGGCTTAGCATCCTGGCGGATATTTGATCGCCGCTATCTGTGCAACTGCGAATGACAATCCGCAACACAACTTTTCAGTACGCTATCATCCCCTTTCTCGCATGAGGAACTCTATTTAAGCTATAACTGCCGTTTGAGCGATCGGTGACCGAGACATCTGCGTAGCCTGTTTCGATGCTTCCGCGCACGTATCGCCATCTCTGGGCCGCTCGGCGCACCGCGCGCCGCGGCGACCGGTCAGCGTAGGCTTGCATCGCGGCAGATGTCTGATCGCCGCTTTTAAAATAAGCCCTGACAACAATCCTTAGCACAATTTTTCACCACACTAACACCTACTTTCTCGCATGTGGAACTTCTTTTTAGCAATCAGATTGATTCAGAAGAGCAGCGACAAGCGCGGTTGCTACCGTGGTCTGCGCCGGTTCGAGCCGCTGAGTGTGCCGAGCTGGCAGGCGCGGCCGGCGTGTGCGCGGACGGTTTCCGAAGGCAGAAAACGCTTCACGATTGCTTGCTTTATCCATTTCTTGCGAACAAACGCGCAGAATCTACAAATTCAGCTCAGCGATCATCGTAGTTGACCATGGAGCAAAAGCAGTGGGCGGAGCGACGCCGACGACGCATCTCATGCGCGCATCGGGCCGTCTCAAATTCACGCGTACGACTAGTCGGGGCGACAGTCGTAACGATCAGTCGCATGCGAATCGCGTGTACCAATCGTACATGTGTCCAGCGCTTAAAGGCATTTTGCGAACTGCCGGCCTTTGTTGAGCTGGCGATCGCACTTCATGCCAGACGACTCCAAGTACTGCTCGCTCTGCTACTCGGACGGCACACGGATCTGTCCGAGATTTCTCTGCCAGCCCTCATTCAGTGATAAGAAGCCGCCTGGTATTATGTGATGACCAGGGGCTGTCATCTGAAGGCGTTATAACACCAACACAGAAGAAAAACTTCGGCTGCTCCTCGCCGTAATGTGGGACTGCCGTGCATACAACGAGAACGCAGCCGGAGGAAACGCCGGCAAACCCTACCCGTGGCCTCCGCGATCGGCTGCCGGCGGCGCCGGCAGCCGATCGCGGAGGCCACGCCCTACCGCCTCAACTTCCGCTAGGCACGCTAGGTGGCAGCACACCGCAATGAAAAAGGCGGATTCTATCGGCTAGACGCGCATCCTGGCCTCCCTAGACAAACGATGAAAGGTGAAAAGCATCCTCGCGGCTGCGCTATTCACCCTTTCGAACGCCGCGTAAACTCAACCGGCATGAAAGCAAGCACAAGCTGCTGCAGCCCGCTGTGTGATTACTCTTCTGCCTTTGACCTTCGAGGAAGCACGTTAACCTGAAGGGCGGGCAAAGTGGCCAGCTTATAGGAAGAGAAACACAGTAGCGACTTGTGGATTTTTGTACTTGAGCCTTGGCATCAAAAACAGCCAAATCCTAGCGATTTAACATTTGCAGAAGGAACGCCGTTCCTGCCGTTCCTTCATAAACCTAACGAATTACCTTTACAGTTCCACCGACCCTTAATGAAACGGTGGCGTTCCTCCGTTCCTCCAAAAAGGAACTAGTTCCAGGAAAGCCGTTCCTTGGAACGCCGTTCCGTACAACACTGCCGGCAGTTGAATAGAGGTTAACGTCACATTGTGACGTCGGTCCCAAACATTCTCCAGAGGGTGTTGGCTGACACGACTTTAGCGCCGAGCAGGGAAAGGGGGGTGAGTGAGGATTGTAGGCGGGCCAGTTGGTACCGGTCTGATTGCGGAAAAAGCGCGAGAAACACGAGACTACAGACGAGGGCACGCGCACAGAACGCCAACAACCAAGGGCGCCCGCAGGAACTTTTTGCAAGGGGGGGCATCCATTAGCGGGGGGGGGGGGGGGGCGTGTGTACGGTTGGATAGCACCAAAAAGGCGCTATTTGTGGTTACAAAAATTACAAACAGCGAATTAGAACCAGACTTGGAGAATATACATTGAATTTTATTACCGAACAAAGAAATAAAGTTAATAAAGAAAATGCGAAAAGTTACTGTCACTTTGTAAAGAGAGTGGCCAGCCTCGCTGCGTGAGGGTTCTTGACTTACGCCAACTGATCGCCAGCACACAGCAAAATACGTTCACATACATACAACTGCACTCCGTCAATGTTCTTTGAATAGCAGCTGCAGACGCCTCGAGTTTTTCTGGGCAAATTGCGGGATGGCATGTGTGATGAAGTCTGTTGAAATGGCTCACACAATAAAGATACTAGTGGCCTCCCTCACTTTCAATGCAATAAAGGCGTACAAGCGTTTTGAGGGGCTGATTTACAAGTTTTGTTTCGGGGCTTGGGTTGTGCCGACATTTCGCAATTTCGAAGGAAAGGGTGTACAAGGTGATGGGTCGGGACGGGACGTGGAGGAAAGAAAAGGTTCTCCTCCGTGGCCCGAGAGGATGTTACACTCTCCCTGTAGCGGTGAAGATTTTAAGCTAGATATAGCTGCAAATTTGTCCGAAAACTGATGTTCTTGCGCTAAGACTGCATAAATCTAGAGCTAAGAGAAAAAAAAAAGGCAAGCCTTTCAGAATTGTTCGCTATCTTAAATAGCCAGCACAGGCAGTCTGTTTCACTGCCGTCACATGACCGGCAATGTCAGTCAGTGGGGCTCTTAGATTTACAGTCTCGGACTCACCGTGGAGAGTCCGCGGGTAGTCCGAGGATTCCCCGAAGCCATAGGTATGCATGGGAAAATCTATTGCCGGACTGCTTCTCGGGGAGTCGGTGGCGAGTCCGAGACTGTAAATCGAAGAGTCCCACCGTCTAAAGTGCAATGTTGACCGCAGTCCTGAAGGGCGTTCCATGCCGATACGCAGGACCTGAGTGTACTAATCATTTGAGTAGCATGGATTGCTGGGCAAGTTGGTACACGTGCATAATTAAAAAAAACTTTGGGCTAAAGGGCGGAACAAAGGAGAGAACGTCGGCGTCGTTCTCTCTTCTCTTCCACCCTTCAGGGCAAAGTTTTTTAAATTATGGGCCAACCAAGCTGTGCAGCTTTTTTTTGTAGTGCATAAAAATATCCGAATCTCCAAGGGGGGGGCAGTTGCCCCCCCTTGCCCCCCCTTTCGGACGCCCATGCCAACAACTGAAGTTTATCATCGCCAGACAAGCAATGAATAGGAAAAGACAGGCAGGACGGGAATTGAGCCTCCACGGAAAAATAGTCAAAAACAGAATACCTCGAACAGAACGCATGATAAATAAACACAGGCTATTACGGATTGTGCATACCGTCAGCGGACGCGTCGTTTCTCGATCATTCCGAAACTGTTTCGGAAGGCTGTTACCGCCCCGTATTCGTTAGCAGTGTTGTACGGAACGGCGTTCCTGGAACTAGTTCCTTTTTGGAGGAACGGAGGAACGCCACCGTTCCATTAGGGGTCGGCGGAACTGTAACGGTAACTCGTTAGGTTTTTGAAGGAACGGCAGGAAAGGCGTTCCTTCTGCAGACGTTACATCGCTAGGAGTTGGCTGTTATTGATGGCAAGGCTCGAGTACAAAAATTGACAAGTCGCTGCTGTGTTTCTCTTCCTATAAGCTGGCCAAGTTGTCCGCCCTTCAGGGGAACGTGCTTCCTCGAAGGTCAAAGGCAGAAGAGTAATCACACAGCGGGCTGCAGCAGCTTGTGCTTGCTTTCATGCCGGTTGAGCTTACGCGGCGTTCGAAAGGGTGAATAGCGCAGCCGTGAGGAAGCTTTTCACCTTTCATCGTTTGTCTAGGGAGGCCAGGATGCGCGTCTAGCCGATAGAACTCGTCCGTGCCCGGGAAAGGTTGTCGTAGTCCAAGCGGCGCTGCGCTGTCCCTTGTGAAACCACCGTGTCTGTATATTGTCAGGGGTAATTACCGCATTAGTGCGCGCGAGGCGCGGGTGCGTTTTGTCGGGGAGTTGCGCTCTTTGTGAGGTCATGCGAAGGGTCATTGGCTATCAATAGAGCTGGGCGCGCCGCAGTGTCTCGGGGTGTTGTCCTGCTCGAAGTTACAGAGTACGCACGCAGTTCGTCACAGCGCGGTCTGTCGCCGATCTGGCGGGAATGGTTCGACGGGTGTGCCAGGTCCTTTTGTATTGCACGTGTCGTGTTGACAAAGAACAGAAATTTCGTCATTGTTGGGCATAATTTCGCCGCGCGCCGTATGGACAATACCTGAAGACGCCGCCCAAAGGTCCGCAGCCAGCATTCAGAGTTGCTTTAGTTGGTCGGTTTCAAACTGTGTGCACTTTTACTTTGATGAGCACCTGGAAGTTTGAGTAAGAGTGAGAAGGTGGATCACGTGATTGTTTGTGTACAAATCTTATGGTTTTGTAATGTAATGTAAGGTTAATGTAACGACACGTTCCAATTTTGGAAGTGGAACTGGAACACGCTCCTTTCGCAATAAAGGAACTTGTAACGGGAACTCGTTCCAAAATATGGGAGGAACGAGGAACGAGCTTTCTTTCCTGTTTTAGAGGAACGTGTACAACACTGTTCGTTAGCCCGTTGCAAAAACGTGCTCGCAGTGTTTCGCGCTGGCGGCGTGTGCGTGGAACAGTACAGCGGACGTTGACCCCTGTTCGATGTCACCACTCAATGTCAAATTACGCAAAGATCTTGGCAAGGCTACCACTCATTGCTTCGCAGCGAAATGCATTAAAGATGGCCACGAAAACCGATTCCAATGGTACAAAAACAAAACATTCGGGGAACACTAATTCTCCATTGCGTACAAGAAGGTTGCATTCGATTCTAGAATCTCATTCTAGAGCGCAAGAAGGCTAAACATGTTTGCTGTGTTGTAATGGTTTGAATTACAGTACGTATAAAAACTCACTCAATATCACTGATGGTGTGTACGGTGATAGCTCCGAAGACGATAGGAACGAAGCCTTTCGAAAAATCGTAGGTGTTAACGGAGAGGGAAATAATCGGACCAGGGAAATGCAGAGACAGCACTTTCCGCACTTCTGGGCCAGATTTCCAATAGTTGCCGTGGTAGTGAAATTGTGCACGTTGAATGTTTAAAGCTCTACTAGGATCATCTTGTCTCGTTCCCATAAGTCTCCAGGATGGCCCCACTTTTCTCCTGGCAGTGATTGTACTGTAGATAGAAGGCACACACAGAAGGACATGAGTGCGTGTGTTTGATATGCGCCAAATGCCTGTGCAGCCTACAGGGTATGCACCGGTTGAAGGATGATGATGCGTCAGATGATGCAGATGGTGAGAGTATGTTCTAGAGTTCATTTCAGTACCTGCGTGCAGCACTGTGGAGGCTAAATTGTTGTCAACAATCGCCCCACTGTGCACGCCTAACTCACCATGAAGGGGGCCTTGAAAGGAAATTTCCGCTTCCCCTCTGGGCCAGTGTGTCGAACAGAAAAAAATACCGGTTCGGTTACGGTTCTGCTTCAGGCGAAATCATTTCGTTCCGGTTCAGTTCCGGTTCGACAAAATCAGGTACCGAACCGGTTAGCGAACCGGTTCGGGAGCTTGAACCGGTTCTCAAACCGGTTCGATGAGTTGAATTATCACTGAAATTAGAAAAAAAACATTTAGACGACAGTCAAATCAAAATACAAACAAAAATTAAAAATGCTGCTGTTCCCCAAGGCCAGTGGCGCAATTGCAAAGCAAACTTTAAACAATTACGCGATATTAGAAAAACAGATGAAGTGGCGACGGTTTACCACCTACTTTCTCGCCCAAACTTTATGTTGTCCTAGCGACTATTCATAAAGCCACCGCTAACAGATATGACGGTGGGATATATTTTCTGCCCTTTCTTTTTTTGTTGAAATCGCAACCGTCGCTATGGAATCGCCCATCACGCTAACCTTGAAGCCTTAAATTTACGCCTGCGTACTGGCGCGTTCAAATACCAGCGCTTAATACCAATGGCGCACATTTTTTTATATTTGTAACAAGACAGAAAAATCCTACAACAGGCACATCAATACTACCAATGAATTAGATTATTTGGCCACCCTGAATAATTTGTTAGCTGTCACCTTAACCCTTTCAGTCACGAATTATTATATTCACTGCAGAAAAATTCCATATTTGGAGGGTAAGCAGTGTCAAGTGTCTAGAGGTAAAAAACAAAAGTTCAGTC
The DNA here is from genome assembly GCA_013339765.2 of Haemaphysalis longicornis. Classification (NCBI taxonomy): domain Eukaryota; kingdom Metazoa; phylum Arthropoda; class Arachnida; order Ixodida; family Ixodidae; genus Haemaphysalis; species Haemaphysalis longicornis. The sequence goes on along the minus strand of CM023448.1, from coordinate 129,978,150 downwards.
TCTCTAGAATACTTATTACGCAAATGGCGTCGCACCCTTATACGGAGACACCATTACTCAATACTACTTTTCCCTATAAAAAATAATAAATATCCTGAGGCAGTTTACAAACAAGGAGGTGAAATAATAATTTCTGCGCATGAAAGAGGTGTTTTAGCCTTTATAAATGATTTACGCCGGAGCAAAAGAGAACTTAGGACGGCAACACAGGAGCTCCCACAAAACTTGGTGGCGTCCATTTTGAAACGATGTTTATGAGTGCGGTCCCGCCATTCCACATCACATGGTGTTACCTTTCACTTCCGTAGGCTTCGAAAATCAGCCGCACCGCTCTGCAGCATGAACTCTTTTCGGTTTCACGAGGAAAACGACAAAGTCGCGTCTCCATATAGAGACACGGTGGCTGAAAAGGTTAACGAATGTGTTGGCCACACTTTTGTTAAAAGTAAGCTTCAGTTAACGCTCAGTCACTGCCTTATTGCTCTGGCCACTGCAATTCCTTTTGCGATAGCTATACCGGATGTGTGCACTACAATCAGTATGTCATCGTACTGCCTGACCGCCGGCCATCGTTCCGAGTGCTACATTGCGGAATCTTGTAACAGGTTATGCTGTTACAAAATGAAAGGGAAATTTGACGCGCGGAGCATGAGATGGAACTTTTTTGGGTAGACGCTCTTTAATTCGTCCACAGCACTACTCCCCTCCGGAACGAGTAGCAGTAGAAGTAATGTAGCGAGTTGGGCACTCAGTACAAGTGCACCTTCGAAAAAAAGCAGATCGGAAAGAGACAAAACTGCAGAACAAGCAGAAAAGATGATCGCTGGGCGAATGGGGCAGTGTGAAGTAGCGGCCTGCCTTTCTGCACGTGTCATCTGCTTTATTGCTGTTTCTGCTTCCTAGACAAGGTCGAGGGCTTCAGATTCTTGCCACGGGGTTAAGTGCGCACCTTAACAATTTTCCCTGACATATGTGTTGTTATTTGTATGTGTAAAAAACGGTACTTGTCCACTGTACTGTCCTCAAAAACTGACCACCGAACTCCCTTCCTTCGCATTGATGACACGTTTGGTTGTGAAAGGCAGGGCAAAGAAAAGTATAGAGCAATATCCACGTTTTGATGATTTTTTTACTTATTTGGTTTTTACTTAGTTTTTGCGTAATATTTTAAAACAACGTGATTCGCCTTTTCTTTTTTTGTTGTTTTCCGTGCAAACAAATTAAAAAAAACTGGCGCATTTGATGCCCCGTGCTACATCTCTGCTCCGAGGTGCAGCTTATGTTGCAGGCCGGCAGACTTATTTTAACCAGCTGGTGATATTAAACTTGGATCAAAATCTCAATACACGGACGTTCTCGATTTCCATCTACTTCAAAAAAAAAACGGTAGTGGGGAACGGAGATCGAGGACACTTGTGGTTAGAAGCAAACGGCCTAGCCACTGAGCAGCTCCTGCGGTCACACTTGTCAAGTATTAACAATTTGCAGGTGTCGGACTTTTAAACAAATTATGAAATGCAAAAGGTTTGCACACATCGGGTGTGGGCTTTCGCTGTTGCGTAGTGGAGCACTCCTGCAGCCTGACTGCTCCAATAAAGTCGCAGCTAGGGAAGGGCAAAGTCGTTTTATATCACCTGCAAGCTGCCGAGAATGACATTTCGTTTGGTCAGCTTGCACTACGCTCGCGCTTCCAGCAGCAACAAACCATTGCTACATTGATGCTCATTCATTTCCCCTGCTGTTACATAGAGCGTGATAGTGTTCGATTGTCTGGAGGGGAAAGTTCGCGAGCAGGTACGAAGTTGAAGGTACGTGAAAAAAAAAGTCCTGAATTGCATTGACTGTGCAATATCAACAACGGAGGGTCAAACTGTTTCGTCATGAACCGGTAACCGTTATTTCTTTTTCGGTTCAGTTCCGGTTCGGGTTCAGCGTGCTCAAAAAATAACGGTTCGGGTTCGGGTTCAGTTCCGGCAAAAATGCCGGTTCAGTTCCGGTTTTCGGTTCGGTTCGGTTCCGGTTCGACACCCTGCTCTGGGCAGGTGGAAGCGCAACGCCCCGGCGCCTATACCGCTTTCCTTCACGGTGAGTTAGGCGCCCTCAGTGGGCGGACTGCTGACAACAATGTGGAATCCACAGTGCTTCACTCAGCTTGTGAAATTAACTATGGCAGCGGTGCAAGAAGAGGAAGCCAAGCCCGATTGACATTGCTTGGCCTGGGACGAGCGCGTGGTCTGGCAGAACGCACCGGGACATCGGTTGCCAGTGCCTTCCGGTTCTTTGGGCTCTAGTATTGCGGAAAACCAAGGACATGCCCTCCTCCCGAAAACTTAACTTTCGATTGAAATAATTCCACCTGTATTTTTTTGTATTATGATGGCGGTGACGATAGAATTTCTATGACGTATAAGCGGCAAAATTTTGCTGGTAAGCAGGCATACGCCATATAATCAATAAAATAAGCTTATGAGATTGCACTGAATAAATATTTCGTTACGGCGCTAAGTCGAGTCTTATAAAAGAGGAAGGGAGAAAGGACCCACCTGGATGTGTGTCTTTAGCAGAAAGAGCGGCGAGCTGAAGAAGGCCCCAATGGCTCCGGACAGGCCCCCGAAGACAGCAGTCAAAGTGATGCTGGGTTCAAGGTTCCCGTCCGACGTGAGGCCCAAGTCATCACTCATCTGGAAGATACCCAGGCGCAAGCCGTTTGCCAGAAACTGGTAGGCCAGGTTTGGAAGAAGACCTCGGTAAAGGGCCAGAACGCCGTCGTAGCGGGCAATCGTGTACATCGCTTGCACAGTGTTGCGGTATACTGGAGGTACCCGCGCGGACCTGTCTGCGTAAGAACGGAAGGTTTTGTTGAAGCTTTGTTAGAACAGCAGGTAAGGGCAGGAAGCAAAACCACCTGGACATACCCTTCGATGTATTAAATAGTCTTGCTGCTATAATTATCATTCGGCGTAGCCACGGAACTTTGCTGCGCACTCGAAAAGCAACGCGCGACAATTGGCTGAATATTGTGTCAGCCATGTATAGATAGAGAGCACGCAGTATGGTGGTGATTATGATAAGTTACGAATCAAGATCTGTTGAGCTATCAATAACTCCGTTGCTGGTGAATGCTCTTGCGCATGATGTCCGCTGAGCACGGAATTATATGTCCCTCTTAGGACCCCGGTTTGTAACCGTCCGAGAACAGTTCCTGTGTGTTTGGATGACACCTGCCAGCGCGCAAGCACGGGCGTGCCCGTATAAGCGTGCTAACCTAGGAATGTTCGCGGAACGTGCTCACAGGAGAACGCGCACTCAACGCGTGCCTGCTAACCAGCGTACCGACTTGTCAGCGTGCCCAGGGCTTATACAGGTATCTGCGATTCGAAACGGTTCAACATATACTCGAAAGCATTTGCTACCAAACACTGTGGGGGCAACGCAACGCTTTCCGAAAGAATTCTCTACGGGAGGCCCGACAGTAAGCCTACTCGTTCCATACTTAAACGCAAAGGTCAAAGCAACGGGTGACCCGCAGATGGCAATCTCAATAGTAAACGCAATGGGATTCCCCAAAGTGCCGAAAAGTTTGTAATAGGCTGTTGCGAAGGGCATTGCGGGTCAGCTGTCGCACTGCTTGAGTAACACCGTTCGCTGTCATCTTTTACAGCTTTCTCTAAGGGCAGCCTGTGGCGACGTGTTTAAGGGTCGTCTCAACAAAGTGCTAAATTAAAACTCCTCGACAGTTATTTTGTCCTCGCCCACCACCTTCCATCACAACCGTAATTGAAAAGAAACAAGGAATACTTCACAAAACGCCACCACGACAATTACGTCATGACATCTTTGACTGTTGATGGTGTGAATACTATGCGGAGCTTAGAAAACTAGTTATGATATCTACCCGAAATCTTCGTCGCGAAGTAAAATAGTAGTCTACATGTTCTGCAGCACTTGTATGTTCGCTATTGCAAGCTCGTTCGCGCCGAATAATGAAGCGTTCAGTTAATCCTCGACTTCACGTCCTTCTGGAGCAGCTCACGAGCCGGTGGTTCAAAAAAGTCTAGCGTACCGAAAATCTCACCGTAGCATGGTGGAGTTTAAACCCTTCTGCCTTAGAATGTGATCTATGCCTGCCTCATGAGAAAAGCGTGTTCGAAATATCCTACCTCCTGAAATTTATCATGAACATTACCCATAAAACCACTGTGACGTCTTGTCGATGTCGTTCAAATTAAAATAATAACCGGTCACTATTATTTATACCCATTATACACTATTTGTGAGGCTCTCTAGTTACACTGAAATAAACGAATGGATTGGCGACTAAACTTACCAAATCAAAACAAAGTTTCCATGTATAAGAAAACGGAGCAAATAAAAAAGAAAATTCTTAGTTTTTTAATATGAGAACATTTTCAAACTGTGAAATTGTAACAACAATTTTTAATAACAATTATTTGGGATAAGATGGTTCGTCAAGATGACCTAAGATCCTTGAAAACAAGTTGTTAGTCTCGAGAAAGGACATTTTACTGTACGGTATTATCTTTATCAGTACAGACAGCGATCGTGTTCTCGCTGTCGGGACGCTGGTGGCAGTCATATATGTTCCTTCTTGTGCTTAAACCTACCTCGCCATTTACCTAGTCACGTGTTTTTAAATCTGGTGATTCAAAACTATTTAATAAATGTATAACTGACTGTTTCACGTGCTACTTCGGTAATACGGGAGTACGTCTATTTGCTTGCATTTTTTATTTTTGTCAAATAGCTAAATGAAGTTTAAAGGTTTTTCGCCTAGTTCTGAGAAAAAAAAATTCCCCATTACTTACGTACGTCACGATTAGTCGCCATCGTCACCAATACGGCCATACTGAGGACTGACCTGATCCTGACCTGAGTGTGCGCGATGAGCCGGTTCGACACCCGCCCATAAGAGCCGCTGGCCCCAGCTCTTCCCTTACATTAAAAAAAAAAAAAAAAACGGCAGGAGCTTGATTGCGCGCCCCATGGCAAGGTAGAATGTTGCCCCATTTCAAAGGCGAGGTATCTTTCCTCCACATGGATACCCACCTGTCACCCAGCGGAACGGGAGCGAAATTGTGGCTATCCGCAAGAGGTAGAATGTTGTGTTACGCGGTCCACTGTCGCAAGGAGTGGATTGGTGTGTGCGTGTATGTGCGCACGCGCGCGTGTGTGGCTGTGTTTAGCTAAGCGGCAGAGTTAGGCTGACATCTGTAGAGTTGATTTATTGATTGATTATGAGGTTTAACGCGCCGATGCTACACAGGCGATGAGGCGCGCCGTAGTGGAGGCTCCGGATTAATTTTGACCCCCTGGCCATATTTAAATGCGCCGAAATCTCGAACACACGGGCATTTTCAACTTTCGCCTCCATAAGAAAGGCGGTCGCGGCGGTCCGGTAATCGAAGCCGCGTCTTGGGCACAGCAGGACAACGCCTTAGCCACCGCGACGGTTGTCTGTAGAGTTACAGAAATTCCGTCACCGGATGCTCATGAAGCGTGCTGTCGCCTTATGCCGAGTTAACCACATAAAACACCATCAACACAACTCATCCCTTTGAGCCAATAGTTGGAGGAGAAAATGCAGGATGGAAGAAAAAGCACGCAGAACCGTCCTCGTGCAAATGGCTACGCAGGAATGCGATCCTGCTAAGAAGTTTCACACATTGCATTAAGCATGTAGTTAGCGCATGGCAACGAAACATGAAACTCGAACAAGCAGGCCTCATAGAAACGTGTGGTGTCAAAGGATCGCGTAGCGCGAGAAGTGTCGGCAGCGCTTGTTCTCCGCACCTGCGACGGGCTGCAGGAGCTCCCCTTGCAGCTGTATGCGCAGCTTGGCAACCTCGATGGGGTGCGCCACCAGGGACCCGGTGCAGGCGGCGACGGCGCCCACCATGATTTCGGCTACGGGCTTGCTGGCGTGCTGCTCCAGGATTTCGTTCAGAGGGCCTAAAAGACCCAGCGACAGGGATCCTCCGGACCCACCGAGGGGCCACCGACGACACCCGAGGACTCCACGGGGGAACCATGCCTGAACGCAGCCGCGTCCGTTTCTTTCTTCTGCCACTGCGGGTGGTGGTGGTGATGACTCGATGAGACGACAATGATGATGACACCCTCGATATGAACACGCGCGAACTACGGGGAGTGGACCATTCCTGAGGTCAGTACCCTCCAGTGGGCGCCGGTTAGAATAAGAGTGAAGAGACCAAGAAAATACAAAAAAGTACAATGTTAAAACATTCCCAACTTATTCATCTTTCAAAACGCAAGGTGGCGGATGCTCTTATGCTGCACTATAGTGGTAAAATAAAGTGGTTCTCTCTCTCTACAATTCATTTTTTGCACTCATTAGCCATATGCCGTCGTCCCCTGCTTCTCTTAATTATGTTACTCGGGTGGTTCATCTGCTGTGAGTACTCCGCAATGGACATTTTCCCAGTTGCGCTCGGGGCATGCGCTGCCCTCGCTCCCAGCGATTGATCCGCCATTATTGGGGAGGAAGGGGGGGAGGGGCAAAATGTAAACAGAACGACGCAATATTGGATTAGCCAGTTGCGAGCGCCGAGCCAGCTAAGTGCTGCTCCGTTTTCTGAGCTCTGCTATCTTTGTCTTCTTTCTCTATTTTCATCATTTTTTGCTTTCGCGCTTCCACTTTAACGTTGTTCGCTTCTATCTTTGTTCGCGTTCTATCGAGTGCTGTTTTTGTCGCTGTCGAGAGGCAAAGCACGTGCGAGTGTTTCCGAAAGGGCACCTCGAGCGGGATGCCCAACTCTTGTGCTGCGGTAGACTGCGCGAGCCGCTCGAACGACAGTTGTGGCTTAAGATTTTTGAGAAAGTTCGCCCACGCCGAATCTGCCTTTTCGTGACGAACCAGCTGGCGTGGGGTCGTAATGCCGCTCCAGCTCCCCATCGACGATGGCTGGCAGACCTTTAAAGTCGGTTTGCCCCCGCCCCCCCTTTCGATTAAAACCCTCGAAAACGGCCGACAGCTGTGTTAAGGCTGCCGTCGAGAAATTTCTCTGCCACCGAAACCATGCATGGCGGCTGGGACGGCTTCCTCAACTGCGCCGGGCATGCGTGAAAAAGGGGGCGTTTTCTTACATAATCCCCAAAGTGTGGTTCGGGCAGCCGCCGATAGAGGGCTACGCTACTGGAAACAACTTATCTGTGGCACGAAGCCCATTCAGCTGCATTGAGCGATGCGTAATTTCCTCGTTGAAATAATTTTCGCAGTTAAGGTAAGAAATAAATCGCCCGTATCATCCGCATAAATTACAAACTTTACCGAATGGCCGTGTGAACGTTGTCATCTCTGTACATGTTAAACAAATAGCGTGCTACTATACTTACCCGTGGAACCCTTAATGGAGGATTTTTTTTTTATTCAAGAAGTGTACTTATTTATTGAAACAGTGCACACCGTTAAATTAAGGTAAGACTGGATAACATCGTCCGCTCTAACGTGAATTCCGGAGCATTTCAACATCTGTAGCAGTAACACTCTTTGTTGCGGCAATCGAATGCTTTAGGGAAATGGACAAAAATTTGCAGAACAAATTTTAATAAAAATATTGTGTAGCTGCTACCTCCATCAAGATACGCCTTATGGTCTATCTGGCGTCGTACAAAAGGAGCCAAACCCATTCGTGCGTGAACGAAGCGGCAGTGCACACTGCTTCCCATTGGCAACCTTTTCGAAAAGAGCAAAAAAAGCACGGGGACTATGCGTCCACGCCAGGTTGCCTGCGGCGTAGCGACATAAGCAGGCACCGCATTTACACAGAAGTGGAAGTACGCACGCCTTCGCATTCGTACAGCCAGGCTATGGAGGGATCAGTCAGAACCGATTTCGAAGTGGCGCGCTGCAATCGCCCTGGAGTCATTGACTGAGTCGTAAGCCGTTTACAAGCCCCTTACTGAGTCCTTCATCCTTTCAGATGAGATGGGGCTCCCAAGCAACCACCACCCGCACAACAGGACGAGAAACGGCGTCGTGCAGCCGCCGAGTGTTGCCGTTGCGCAGCGAAGGCGGACGGTGACAAGCAGCGGTACGAACGAAGTCTCACCCCTTTCGGTAGGTAATGTCGCGAGTCTTCGTATACGATGTTTTGCACATTGCAGACAACCCAGCCAGCGTAGTGGCTGGCTTGTTGGGTTTCTGGCTGTGTAGTGGTTGGGTTTCTGCAATGTTTTTTTTTTCTTTTTTTATATACAGCGAACCTGTTAACGTCTCATTTGTCGGTATATTAGTGTCTGTCCCGTCTCACGTCTCATTTGTCTCATTTGTCGGTATATTAGTGTCGATATTGGTTTTTGGCCCGCACCATTATTGAGTTGAGCACGCCTGATATAGAGATCCATTGAAAACAAGCCTGCCACATGTTTTTGTCCATCCCCGGCATGGAGCAATTCTGATCGACACTGGACTCTGGAGACATACGGATGTTTTGAGGACGCAAAAGACGCATCAACAATACACACGGAAAAGATTCGCCGCCCGTTTGGCCCTCAAACACTCGCTTTGATATCTCGCTGGATTGAGGCTACGTTCAGCTCATGTTTATTCTTTGAAATTGGATGGGGGGGGGGGGGAGGCAGAAGGCAACCTGCTGTTCGTCGCAGCCCGCACAATTTCAATTTCGGCTGTACTTCATTACTTCCCGTTCTTGAATCATTATGTAATCAATGGTTTATCCTTTTCATTGTTGCAAACTTTTGGGCAAATATTTTCTTCTGACACGCAAATGTTTTTAACGTCATGACGTTAAAAACGTTTGCGTGTCCACGGTTGGTTATTGCTGGGGTGGGCACCTTTTCCTTTTTAGCTAGCTTCAGATTATGTATGCAGTCCCCGACACACTTCAAAGCATCGCAGAGCAGCAGTGCCACAGCTGCATTGCTGTGTCATGTATACGGCCGCCTGCTTGGGTGGGATATGCAGCCCGCTGCCGAATTCAGGCGTGTGGGAGTGGCCCTAACAATATCCAAAGAGCAGCGCAATAGGATATACAGTGGTTCTGGTTTCGTTCTCCCTCGCTTCCAGTCGCGGAGACCAGTTCCGCCGCTGTAAAGTGCTATAGGAAGCGGCGCGCGCTCACGAGCCGTTCCATGTTGCGCCCTCTAAGCCATTGAGTGACCGTCGAAGTCATGCTATCCGGCTTCACTGCAGAGCCAGCCTGGCCGGCTTACCGTCTATTGTCCGTAACAAGATAACATGAAGCTAAATAAGTCTGACGACACGTGAGGTCGTCATATGATTATAAATTCGAAAGCCGTGTGCTCAATTCAACACCGCGGAGTGCTCGTTCGAGTGGGTACGTTGACTTCGCAGACGAATAAGAATTGGTGATCGGCCGTGGACTTCTGACGGCAGCTGTCATAGTCACTAGCCGATCCGCCTGAGTGAGCCCGTTGTTGTGCCTATATTCAGCCTGAGCGTATGGTTACATTAACATCGAGCCTAATGACGCACCAGGTAAAGTCACACTCTCGGAGTCAACAACACAGCCGATGAACTCATCGGGGCACATCTATCCCACCAGAGGACGAGACTAGGCACCACAGAAACCGGCAGATCCATCCTTTCGAGACTATAGGACTGCCTTTTTCCACTTCAACACCCAACACCCCAACACACAGACATTCCGCCTGATATCAGGCGCCACATGAGTGCCTGTTCTCTCGCGAAACATGAACCCAGTGCATCACGCCGACAGGAGAGAAGCAAGAGCCTGTGCTATCTTAAAACAGTATTGTAGCCATCCTATCGTGGCATACACGGACACGACCCCCTATCCAGGAAGGCGGGCCTCAGTAGCAGCAGTCATTGTAAGTCAAGAGAACCGCACCAGCGTATCAGTGGGCCGAAGCAACCCGCTACTCTCCGAGGAAGCGGCCGTTGCCTTGGCGCTTACCCAAACTCAAGTTGAGACCGACTCTCAACAGGCTTGTCGCAACTTCTCCGGCGGTCGAGTACACAATACAACGCTTAAAATACTGCAACAGAAACCCCCTGCGAGACCCGTCAAGATAATATGGGCGCCTGCGCACTTTGGAACCAGACTGCCCATCTCGCAGCTCCAGAGTTGACCCGTAGAGCACCTGAAGACGTCTGCTTCCTCTAGTCTCGTATTAACAGAAGACGGCGCACTATAGGCTGCAGAGACAAACATACGCCCCACCGCACAAATAACTGCCCGGAGGCCACAAGAAAATGCTTCGCACCCTACAAGCTAACACTTATGCGCACGCGATTGAAGAGCTGGCCAAGGCACTCTTCCAAAGCTCATAAGTGTGGACAGGATTGGGCGAGTCGAGTCGGCTTTGTGTACAGCCGCCGACCATAAATATGAAAAGGTGTCCCGGATTCTCCACAAAAGCGGCACATAGGAGGATGCAGGGTGGGGGCTATATATATAAAGGTATCGCTTCGTGTGCGCATAAGTGTTAGCTTGTTAGCGAAGTGGTAGCGAAGAGATACCTTTATATGGCCCCCACCCTGCATCCCCCTATGCGCCGCTTTTGAGGAGAATCCGGGACACCTTTCCATATTTATGGTCGGCGGCTGTGCAAAAAGCCCAATCGACCCGCCCAATCCCTTCCACACTTGTGAGCTTAGGGAGATCGTGCCTTGGCCAGCTCTTCCATCGCAAGTTAGTGGAGAGGGCAGACGAAGCGGCCCGTGCCAATGGACTTTTGGAATGAGGGGGCCACTCTAAAGACTCTCTTCTGTAAAACTATAAATATTCACGATGAAAACAGCGCAAGGAAACACGAAAGCACAGATATATGGCCAACACAAACACGGCGCTGATTGCCCTATCTCTGTCTTCGTCTTTTCTTGCAGTCTTTTCATCATGAACGCACCAGCATGGAAAGTTGGGCGAGTTGGTACGTCGACATGATGTAAAAACAGCGCGGTAGGACGAAACTTGCACCAACTTGCCAAGTTCGCCGCACTCGCACAATAAATGTTTACTCCTCCCGTCCCTCCCTCCCTCCCTCCCTCCCTCCCTCCCTTCCCTCCCTCTCTCTCTCTCTCTCTCTCTCTCTCTCTCTCTCTCTCTCTCTCTCTCTCTCTCTGTCTGTCTCTCTCTCTGCGTGCCCCGGTCGTCGACGTTTTCGATTTCGAAGGCCACAACGCATCCACTATGTCCACCCTTAGTCAGCTACGAAGCCGCAATAGTGTCAGGGACGGATACTCGGGGGACATTGCGGAGGCCCTATAGGTTCGATTCTCATCTAGCCCCAGTTTTTGCTAAACTTCTTTTCAACCCAAATATTTTACGCTTATTCTTTCACGCCGCCTGCGATTTTAGGAACCTTTCCGTGCTGTAGACAGTCTCGGTTTTTTTTTTTTTTCTCAATAGGCCATTTGTTCCTTTTTCATTGTTATGTGGTTTTGCAGAGTTGCGATTATGTCAGAAACGATCAGAACTGAACGCGGTTGGGTGTCGAAGGGATCAAAATAGTTGCCATTTATCATTTGGATAATGGTGGTTGCAGCCTTTCGCATCTTAAGCACAGTTAACATGTACTGCATCTGACCACGGATAGTACGGAAGACGTATTGAGGAGGTAGTATTTCACTGTCTCTGCTTGGTCACTTCACTGTCACCAGCTCACAACCTGTGATAATTTTTCCTAGTTCGCTATGCAAGTTAACTGCACCGAAAGCTGCATTGAGATTTTGTCAAAGTGCAGCCGATTCACGGCTTACTTCTGCAAGCAGGTTACTGTGATCCTTGTTTCGAGTGGCCCAAATTTCTCCCGATTGCTACGAAATTTCTTAAATTATATGAAGGCCTCAAACTCGCGTACAGTAATGAATTGATTTTTAAAATTTTCACAAGCCTAAAAGTAATAAATTGGCAATAAAAAAGTAATAAGTGGTTCCTCAAAGTGTCGAATGGTGAAGTCGCGTATTGAATTGTAAGAACGTCTGCCAAGTCCGTGGCCTGTAATTTTTGCGTAATTTTTTTAAAATTTTGCAGGATAAATTGCACTAAAGAGGGAGATTTGGGGAACTTTAGGACACTACGAAGTGCCCATATACCGGCGGTGAGAGATAATATGGCATGCCATGAACCTAGCTTCACATTGTCAACGTAGGCACAACGGTAAAAATCAATTAATATTGAAGAATCCGCGCTCAATGTAGCTCGTTGGTCGTTTCCATTAGTTCAATCGAAGCTTTCAGTACAACCATGTCAGTTGGTTTTTTTATGAGCTATTAAAAAGGAAGCCGACATTGAAATCGTCGCCCCACATTACCTCAGATTTATTCTGCAAACAAAGCTGAAAGCCATTATAAATGCACTAAAAATTCATCAGGGCACTTAACTCTAGTTACGTGCAATGGAGGCGAAAGCCTGGCGATGCTAATTAACGATTTCTTTGCAGCAACATCGTATTTGCATCGCTTCCTTCGCTTTAGTCGCTTTGAAATCTTTTGGCGCCAATTACTTCAACCGCCTTTTTTTCTGGTGCACCAAGCATGCATCTCTTTCTTCGCTTTCGTTTCTTCGTCTTACGGTGCGAATTACGTCAGCAAGCAGACTGGGACGTGTGGCTGGTGTGCACTTGTTTTACTCACGTGACATCACGCTCAGGTGCCACACAGCACGCATTATTCTACAACTTTTACGTTTCTAATTCGTAGCTTTGTAAACTTTTTGAAGCGGGCACATTGCCCCTCAAAGCTCCGATTCCTGGCCAATCACCCAAGCGCGTATGTGCCACGAAAAAAGGAACAACGACAACTTTTGTTCAACGCTGGCAACGCGCGGATATAGCGCATATTTGATCAAAAACAACAAAAAAGGAGATAGCACAGTTGGTAGAGCACACAGCTGCTAATGTGAAGATTCGGGTTCTAATCCCATCGTACCACACATGTTTACGTTTACATTTCTTTACGCTTTACTGCGGCGGCCATTTTCTTGGCCGGAAAACAACGACGGCGCTTTTTCGCAGAAAGCGCAACATGTGAGCCAGAGCATTCCGGTATACGATCGATGTGGCATAGAGTTTGATGGAGGGAGATAGCATTTCGTAGTACATATTTGGAGCTGTAAAATTTGTAATCACCTTAGACCATTAACCATTCTTCAGCAATTTAAATACTTACGCCACCGTCATGATGTGATGGACGATCTTGAGAAAACTGCTGTAGCGAACACATTATTATCACTATAGGAAGCCAACTTCTGGCCAACATAATTATATAAAGCTAAGACACAACTTGGCTGAAACACAGTTCGAGAGACCCACAGTTCGAGAGACCCAATTTGCCCGAAACAACTTCACACCCCATAAGTGATCTTTGACAGGTTCGGCATGGATGCTCATGCGGTGTGATGTCCATGTATACAAGGTAGGCACCTATCTAGATCATGGATCACCTTAGCGACCCTAACCATTCGCTCCAGCCGCAAGTTTACAGCTGAGAGTACAGTCGTCAAAACTGTTCAACAACAAAACATGAGGTGCCTTCCTACGCACAGAGTGCAGCTCACGAAGCTACAGCCGCATCTTTGGCGCTGGTTATCGGCACTCACGATGTGCCCTACTGCACTCGGTTGCTTCAGCGCATGCGCACCCCTGGCTTAACAGCCTGATTGCTATCGTAAGCTGCCGCTCTGTGCATCGCTGGCACCTCGTTCTTTGTTGTTTAACATTTGACGACTGTACGTATTCCCCCTTTATTTCGCCTGACGGGAAATTCCAGCCGCGGCGCCCCTTTTTTGATGGAGGCGAAAACAAAAAAACGCCCGTGTGTTCGAGATTTCGGCGCGGTTAAAAATTCGGGTCATCAAAATTAATCCGGAGCCCTCCACTACGGCGCGCCTCATCGCCTGCGTTGCGTCGGCGCGTTAAACTCCACAATCAATCACTCAAATCAATAAAGCCTTACGGGAATCTTTCCGTGACTGTGTCAAACATATTCAAACCATTACCGTTGCGCACCCACTAATTAGTTTCCCAAAGAAGCTTTCTAGTCTGCTTGGCGAAGGTTTCTTGTATGTACAGGTGCCATCAGAAGTAATTGGAGCACGGGAGCTGTGTCCGAACCGCATAGGAGCGCCGTGCAGCTGCACCGGCGGTAAACTAAAGGAGCAGAACACGCATGCGTGCCCGCCGACGCCGATAGGCCCTTTGTACTTCTCAACCCACTTCGAGCGTTGTTCGCAGCATACTGGTCTCGGCGATGGCGCTCATAGCAGACCCACCAAAAAAGGGCCCATCACCCCGCGAGGGGAACTCGAGTAAATGCGTCGCATAGGGGGGGGTGTATTGCGTTAACGTTTAGTGTTGGAGGAGTGTGGGTGTAGTGAATGCGTTGTATCAGCAGCTTTTTAACGTAGTTTGAATGAGTCAAGGAAAAGGCGCGTTCGTAGCCTTTCATTCTGTGTCGGTTTTGTGGCGCAGTGGGAAAAGCACCATGTACCTCGCGTTCCGCCCACAGGTAGTGAATGCGTTGTATCAGCAGCTTCTTGACGTAGTTTGAATGAGTCAAGGATATAAGGCGCGTTCGTAGCCATCCATTCTGTGTCGGCTTTGGCGCAGTGGGTAGAGCACCATGTACCTTGCGTTCCGCTCGCAGGGTCGTGGGATCGAAACCAGGCGCCGGTAAGTATTTTTTTATATAGTGTAGGGGGAGGGGTGCGGACCTGTTGTTGAGAGCAAGAGAGGGTAGCGTGATGCGGTGAGAGGAGTGGGGGAGAGGGCGCACCGGAACGGCTGTTGCGGACGCCGAGGCACGCCGACAAAAGCCGGGTGACATCGTGAGTTAAAGAAATGCTCTGCATTTAAAATATTAGAAAAGAAAAATTGTCACTGCATATCCCTGCGATTGCGACGCTTCTCCAGCAGCTCGCGTGCGCTGAAGGTGTGTGAGCGATCGACGCTGCCAGATACACCCTCTGCTATCAGCGCCATCGCTGAGACCAGTATGCTGCGAATAATGCTTGAAGCCGCGTTACAAGAGTTGGGTTGAGAAGTATAGATGGCCTATCACCGTCGGCAAATGCGCATGCGCGTTCTGCTCCTTCCATTTACCGCCGTTGTAGCTACGCGGCGTGCTCCTATTACTTCTGACGGCACCCGTACATCAAGCATTGAAAGCTGATATCCGACTCTTCGTAACCTGGAATTAGCCATTAACACGTTTTTCCGAGTAAAACGATGACACCTTAAGTTTTATCTGGCTTAGAAGGTATATACGATGCGCTATGCGGATGTCATCTGCCACAAGCTTAACAAAGTAAGATTGAATATCAGGGATTGCATTGACCTTTTCAAGGACGTCTTATCTGTGTTTGCTACGCCAGTGGCACATTACTACAAAATTGAAGCTTTTTGTGGACTCCAGTTTGTTTACATCCTTTTCTGCGCCAATGACCTGTTTGCAATCTTGTTTCCCTTCAAGATACACTCGTTGCTTTAAGTCGGTCTTGTTTTTTATGGAAGCTTAGCTTAACCAGAACTGAGTAACTAACTGACCGACCGACAGACCGACAGACCGACCGACCTGCAGCCAAAAGTGCTGGACCTAGCGATGAAATTTCGGCAGTACAATTCTATCAGGGCCGAGGGTTTCGCTCGCGCTGCGGAATGATGTCAAGAGTTAACTATTTCGCTACCGCGCCTATCAAAATCGATCAATTTGATCGATACTTTTGGGAGCGCCTTTTCATAGCGTTCCAGGCGTTTCTCGAACAAGTAAAGCTGTTCGGAGTTAGATCAGAAAATGGCCTTTCAAAATCAGTTTTGTTTTCATTTTTGCTACGGAAACGGGATTTTTAACACGCTTTTGGGTCACCTGGGTGTGGAAAAGGGGCGTGGTCATCGCGCGTCACTGCTACCAACGAAGAATGCGTGCAACTCGTAATTACTCTGCACCAGCGCTTGTTATTTGCTATCAGGGCGTGAATGGGGAACTAGCAAACGATTTTCAATCGTCAGGTTCGCGCTCTGGACAGTAATAATCCCAGAAATCGGCTGAAAATGTCAAGCAGTGCCTGGTTGCAAAGCGACTTTACGATTTTAGGCAGTTTTATTGCCTTTGCGCGCGTTGTTCTAAGTACTGTGGTAGTTCTACTTACCCCAGGACCATTCGCAAACAGTTTACAACAGTTTCGGTTTCGTTTCTGCATCGCGAAATTCATATTTAGCGCTACTACGCAGTTACCCAACTTCAAGCCTACCTGCATGGCGCCTTGAGCGTCCGCGACTAATCCTCAAAGAAAAAAGCGTGCCGCTCCTGGTTTCACCCAACCCTAACCTGATTTCTGCAATAAGAACTTCCGATGCAAGTCAAAAGATAACACCCAGTCGCCAGATATCTGTCCCGACGAGAATAGCGCTTCAAACCGGCCTAACACACCACCAGCTGTTCGCCTGCCAGTTTCGTTTCCATACGAGGGTATCTCCGGGGGTCTAGTGTTGCTTCTTAGTTGAACTGTCTATTCGGACGGAGTCTCCGAGAAGTTTTTGTATTGTTTCATTTGAAAAATGTTAGGTTGCGCTGCAATAGAGGAGGCTCGTTGTGCTGATCTTTTTCATCGCGCAACTGCTACTCGGCCAAAGATCGCAGGACACGTATCTAGCTCATCGCACCTCATTTTTGCGAGCAAGGCTACAATTGCCAGTAAGAAGATGATAATAAAGCTCAGCTTTATGTTTTGAGAGATAACTGACCGTGAAGGACAACAAGCATCAGCCACGGGGTTCCGTTTTCAACTTCATGCATGTTTTTTTCCGCATCGCGTGCTAGTCCCAAATATTGTGCTCGCTGTAAATGAAAAGTCAGCCATTGACATGATGTTTTTACGTTATGTGGGGGCAAATTGGTGCCTCTGATAATGACAAACCGCCAGGTTTATTCCAGGAAACCACCCGAAATTGCACATTTTGAATTGGAGGTTGGGCTTCACCGCATGACACGAGCACCGTGCATGCTAACATTTTTTTTATATCTGACAAACTGTTCCGCGCAAGTCGACATTTTTTCTAGGGCGTGTTTTTGAAATGTTTCCCTACAAAATGTATTATCTAATTTTTTCTACTACCGGTGGTTTCATAAACACAACTCCTTTTTTTTCGACAACTTGACAAAAATTTTGATTTTGATATTTTTTTTACAACTATGATATATAAAAACCTTTAAAAAACTGGTGTTATTGGAAATGCCGTTAAATAATCTGCATTTTGTGTTCCTGCAATTAGTGCCTAATCAATTTTTAGCAGAAAAAAAAATGTTTTCTTGTACCTCTAAAATTAGTCAATTTTCCGGCGGTAGCGAAAGAGTTTTAACGTGCGCCATGCGACACCCATGCGCGCGATGGTCAAGCATTCTTTCTTTCTCTCTGGTCATGGTGTTTCATTTCCTGACGCACTCCGAGACTACTCGTACAGGGACTACCATCGGTCTTTTGTTCGAGGCAGGCACGAGTCATACGATGACCGCTTCTCATTGAGGTGCCGTTTCTATAGGGGAGATGCCACGAAATTTGTTGGTACTTCCTTCTATACATGTCGCGGCTCGAACTTAATTGAGTCGATAACCTGAAGTTTAATTTCTTTCGTTTCCTACATGGCTGACAGAGACCGGGGTCGCCGTGAAACCGTGTACTCTACCGCTTTCTTGCGCGCTTCCAGACCAATCGTATGGATGGCGGTCGTTTTTTGCTTGAGGCACGCGACGATTACTGCTGACTGCGGTGGGCCTCTCGCGATAGGAAAGGCGCAATTAGGTCCACGCACGGCTCAAGTGCCCCATTAAGAGCAGCTGCCGCCTTAAAACACCTGCGAACGGCCGCATTTCATTCTCTCAAATGACGTCGATTTTTCAGCAGGGGGTGGGCCAAAAGAAGCGCGCGCCCCCGTTCCACATATAATGCGGCCATTTGTCACTTTGCCAAGAACTGTCCAATGACACCATACAATACCCTCCCAGAGAGTGTATCTGACGAAGGGTGGGGGGGGGGGACGGAATTAATTAACGGCAGTCGTGTGACACCCCCCTCCTCCGCCGATATTGGTACACGCCGCTACCGGCGACGTCCGAAACCGTAACGTAAATACGGTGCAGCGCAGTGAAGTAGCAGTAAGTGCGAAACTAGTGGATCGTGCGGCGGAGAAACGAATAAAACGAGCATAGAAAGCTCGAGAACGGCGCGCCAGATATTCACCTCAGCAGCTTCTCAAACCCATCTCGCCTTACAGTGTGAGAGGGTGGCATGATTGTCACAGACTGCTACGCATGCTTGCATCCACGTGAACAGTCCGTATGCGTGCGCGCGCCACGACCCATAGTCACCTTTATGACCCGCTGCTCGCTTACGTCAGGAGCGGAGTAAGGACGGCGACCCCTCACCACAAAAGAAACTTACAGTCCTTCTCACGTGACCGCGCATGGGGATTGCATCCCGCTCCTTAAAATATACCGTGGCAAATACGTAGTCCCCGTATACGTAGTCTTCACCAAAGCGCTCCAGAATGAGCAGTCGAAATGACCAAGTGTGCAAATTCGGCGAATGACGAAGCCCGACGTATACGATTCGACTAAAAAAATGTGCATGTGCGCAGGGACAACCCGCAAGGCGTGCAAGGAGTTTTGCATTGCGCAATGTCCCTCCACAGATGCCCTTTTTCACACGAATTGGATGCTTAGCGCGTCATTCGTCAAATTTGAGCACTAGGCCACTTCGATGGGTCATTCTGAAGCATTGCGGTGAAGACGCCCTACTTCTCAAGACCGTTCTACATGGTGCGAATTCACCTGCGAATTCGCAGCTGCAGCGCTGCTCGTGCGGCCAAACGACCTATTTTCATAGCTTCGGCAGCATGGAAAATAGATCGTTTTGCCGCACGAGTGGCGCCACACCTGCGAATTCGCAGGTGAATTCGCACCATGTAGAACGGTCTTGAGAAGTAGGGCAGAATGACTTACCATAGCCGCTCTGGAGGGGAAAGATGATCCTACTCTTATGTAGCGACAGTGGCATGTCATGCATTCACCACCTGTAATCATACTCGGTTTTTACCAATTTAAAAATGTATTTTCTGATATTTTTGGCATCAAATTGAACTATAACTACGTTTTAACGCTCGGAATGGGGAATTATCCATGCATAACTAAAAAAAAGGAGTTCGGTAATCTCTCACCAGTGTGCGCATACTTGCTTCGGCACCCCCAAAATGGAATACCAACAGTGTTTTTTTAAGTACTCAACTTTGACCAACTAAATAAAAATAATGCCTGTTTCGGACAAGGCACAATCTCGCTCTTTTACCCGAAAACAAACAAACCAATGACATGGGGTCCGATTTGAAATAAGCCTTATTTATTCCGTTTAAGCTGTTGCACTTATGTCAGCATTTAAAAACTCACTTATCCAGTTCCTGATATTTACGCAGATTTTAATGGATATTACCTTACGTTTTTGTGGCATCCCAAACACACACCTCAGCACGCAGAAAAAGTGCATGCATCCGGTTGTAAATTTTATTCTTTTTTTTATTTTGGTGCGGCTAAAGTACAGCCTTTTGTATTCGCCCCACGTAATTTCATAAAAAATCGGTGACCATTAAGTACTCCAAGACTATCGCCCTATTTCTATCACAACTCACTCCTGATAATTTTCTAACATTTTGATTGATTTGATTGATTGATTATGAGGTTTAACGCGCCGACGCTGCACAGGCGATGAGGCGTGCCATAGTGGAGGGCTCCGGATTAATTTTGACCACCTGGATATCTTTAACCTGCCCCGAAATCTCGAACACACGGGCGTTTTCGCATTTCGCCTCCACCAGAAAAGCCGCCGCCACGGCCGGGAATCGAACCCGCGCGCGCCCTTTGGCTCAGCAGCACACCTTAGCCCCTGAGCCACCGCGGCGGGTCTTTAACATGTTGTTGCCAACTATACATACTGTTTTGTGTGTGTGGTGTGTGTGTGTGTGTGTGTGTGTGTGTGTGTGTGTGTGTGTGTGTGTGTGTGTGTGCGTGTGGTGTGGTGTGCGTGTGGTGTGGTGTGTGTGTGTGTGTGTGTGTGTGTGTGGGGTGTGTGTGTGTGTGTGTGTGTGTGTGTGTGTGTGTGTGTGTGTGTGTGTGTGTGTGTGTGTGTGTGTGTGTGTGTGTGTGTGTGAACGCAGCGCATCGCCATTTTACCAGTATGTGGGTGTACAGTAACTTAATAAGTATCAATTCTGCCCTAATATTCAAATGTGTTTACATGTCCGAGTAAATTGATGCGTCATTTTCCAATTTTCGTAAACTTTTTGATAAAGTCCCACACATAAACATGTCTCACATATATTACAATTTATTTATTTCTCTGTCGTAATGCCCAGCACCAGCACTGGGCCGTCTCGGTTGGTGCACAAGGTACACGGATAATATAGAGCGTGCATATAGAGCGTACAAAGTACACGGGGAATATATACTAGAGCAACAGCATGCATAAAGCAAGTGATTCTAGCAGTTGTAAAAATAATTGTTAGAATATACGAAATAGCAATGCGAACGGGCGTAGTAATTTAACACACCAATGAAAGTTTCTTGCACAGTATATATGTGATCATACTATTTTACTGCAGAGCATGTACTCGTTCATGATAACAAGGAAGTTTATCCTGTTGTTACCCGTGGCGTAAGACATGTACTACAGGGTCGTCCACTCTTCGGGCGAACACGGCGCAGTGTGGCCGTGCTCCACGCGGTACCCGCGCAAAAGCTGCGGCCGCGCATCCAGGGTTGCCACTGAGTTTGGAGTGAATGTCGCCAGACGGCGAGCAAGAAGTCGCCAAACTAGCCATTTTAGGGGCGAAGCTCCTTAAGTCATGGGTCTGTCCATCCCTTGTGTCTCGTGGTACGTGACCGCCGCATGCTTTCGGAGATGTCGCAAAGTGGGCCGCGTTGCACGCGCAAGAACCGGCTGCAACCGGCAGCGCAAACTCGGCACCGGGAGCGCGAGCTTGTCTGTGTTCGCCAACGGAGGCGCGAGCGCACGTGCACTGCGAGGGGGAGATCACGCAAGAGATCACGCCACGAACGCAGGCAGTCGTTCTCGGAGATCGAACGAGACGCAAGGACCTTTGCTCGTTTCCTCTCGTCTTGTTCGGGCACCAGTTCGCCCTAAATAAAAGTTCTTTCTTTACCGTTGTGTCCCATCCTACGTGACAAATTGTGGTAGAGGTGCGGGGTAGTCCTCGATGGCGCGGGGTCTTTCACCAGGTCTGGGCCTGGGAGCATTAACTCCGAAAATAAAAGTTGATTTGTACAATGTACGCACACAGTCTTACGTCTCTCTTAATGATGTAATGGGCGAACTTTCACGGGAGAGTTACGGTTACCGATGATCTCCCCCTCTCGAGCTTCGCCCCAGTTATCATCATTCATTCCGTGGATATGGCGTGATTTTTTTTCTGAAGATTTCGCCAAAAATGTCGCCACACTTTTGATATATGTGGTAGCACCTACAAATGAAAGCTTCTAATTTTGTGTAATTCCTTAAAAATCAGCACTGTTCCAAACACTTACATTATATTGACGTTTTTCAACGCCAGTCGCATCGTGCGCTTCAAAATTCCTGGTTCTTTGACTAGTTAGATGGCGCCGAAAGGCTAGCCCAGTTATCATGGTAAACTTCTAGCACACTCTAATCATGGTCTCTAACGACGGTGCGGAGCACAATACGGTATCAGTGCAACAAGTAGAAATACCATTGGTAAAAGAGTATAAATATTTAGGAGTATGGCTGAACGACAGCGAAGATTACACGCACGCGCATGAGGCTCACATTAAGACGAAAGGAAGCCGGAACACGGCTATGACGAAGCATAGAGCCCTCTGGGGATACAGCAAATACGAAATGGTAAGGGGAGTCTGGAAAGGGGTCATGGTACCGGGATTAAATTTCGCAAATTCGGTTCTGTGCATGAAACCACAGGCCCAAGCGCGGCCTGGAGGTAATAAGAGGGCGTTAGGCAGATTGGCCTTTAGGGGGCCCACAGCAAAACTACAATGAAGCAGTACAGGGGGATATGGACGTGGCCCGTCTTCGAGGCGAGGGAGGCGCAGAAGGAAGATAAAGTTTGCGGAGCGACTTCGTGGCATGGAGGACGAAAAAATGGGTCGCGAGGGTGTTTAGGTAACTGTATATGAGGACCACGCGGTGAGACGGAGGACCGAGACACTGTCAAAGCGATACGGAAAGTCGGCATAGGAAGTGGGGTTTACACAAAGTTAAAAAGCAGGTAAGGCAGCAGAGACGACAAAATGGGAAACAGAGATGGAAGCAAAAGAACACCCAGGAGACTTATAGGGAAGAGAAACTGGAAATTAAGCAGGAGGGATTCTATGGCAATACGAGAGGAAGTGCATTGCTCTTCGAGGCACGGGCGGGATGCCTGAGAACCTGGGCATACACGGGTAGCTACAGGCAGCAGGATGACATCCTGCTACAGGCAGCAGGACGACACGTGTGCATGCTGAGGCAGTGATCGGAAACTATAGACCATACTGTCAGGGGCTGCCCAGAGATACGACCACCGCGGGGTGAGGGGGAAACGACGCTGGCCAACACCGACTGCGCTGGCGGAGGCTTTGGAATTTGGGGCGAGGGGGAACCTCAACTTCAACGCCATAGAGGTGATGAAGAGGCGACTGGAGTGGTAGTGGAGGAAAAGTAGGGAAGGGTTGGGTACGCAGGCGGAGTAATCATGCGGATGAGAATTTAGAACAGCGAGGGGAGAAAAAAGGGGGGTAGGAGCGATGAGTTTAAAACAGGGAAGGAGGTGGGAGGGAGGAAGGAAATCTATTAGGTTAGCTGGGAGTAGGGCAGGTAAGCGTAATAAAACAGGCAAGTCGTTCGCTGACAACCGACGCCTCGATTCAAAGGAAGAGCCACTAATCATCATCATCAGTTATCATCAATAACTAAAGTTCCTTCATTGCTTTCAGCCAAAGCATCTCCTAACTTTTTTTCTTTGTGAGTGGGAAGGCTACTACCATGGGATGTGGGGGAACGTAGCAACAGTTGCAGGAAAAGCTTAATTAAAAATAATAATAAACATTAAATAACCACGCCAAGGCGCCACCTTTACCTTCAGCCATAGCGTTATACAGTAGGCTATGGCTTAGCCGACGAAGAGACTTTTCCACCGACGTAGCATGTGATCGTTATCTTGCAAACACAGAAAAAAAGTGGTGGCTGGGCTTGGAGGGATAAGTACACAAAAGCACGCTGAAAGTTAGCTAGCTGCGCGGTGCCCAGCCGCGGCGGTGAAAAATTTTTACTGGAGCCGTGACAGCTACGTACGTCCCGCTTTCCGCCCCCCGATGCCTACCCCCGTGCCCCCGCCTGGACATGCGCACGACATGCGCACATGAGACAAACAGCCCTTCGAACGCTGCTTTCTCGGTCCGGCCCGACGGCAAAGCTTTGCACTGCCGCCGAGACAGATGGAGAAAGCGAAGCGGATAAGGGGGAGAGTCCTCAGCCGAAAATTGCCAGAAATTCGTCATGTCGCCATTCATGATTTTACGCCACCACGGGCCTCTTAAAGTCGCCAATTTGGCGAAAAGTAGCCACCAGTGGCAACCCTGCGCGCATCGTAGCTAAGCGGCGCAGGCGCACAGGAGCTTGAAGGAGGGGCTTCATGTCGTCTGCTACAGCGCGGGAGCGCCCCGTGCTTGCTTTGCTGTGAAGCACGCCTCACTATCGGCATGCTTGTAGCGCGGCCAGGGTGTCGAACCGGAATTTTTTCGGGTTCGGTTCGGGTTCGGGTTCAAGC
Source organism: Haemaphysalis longicornis (assembly GCA_013339765.2). NCBI lineage: Eukaryota > Metazoa > Arthropoda > Arachnida > Ixodida > Ixodidae > Haemaphysalis > Haemaphysalis longicornis. The sequence continues at coordinate 129,954,324 of CM023448.1, read as the reverse complement.
CTTTCGGGTTCGGTTCGGGTTCAGTTCCAGAGCATCATTTCGTTCCGGTTCGAACCGGTTTGAACCGGTTCAAACGGGTTCAAACGGGTTCGAAGAAAAAAAGCAGGCGTGTCTGTTAATTTTTTGTGCTCCTTCTTCGTTTCCCTTATCAAGTCAGGCATAAAAAACAGTCATAATGAAGGTTTCTTTGTCCAAATATTTGTCTTCGCCAAACTAAAGCGACCCTGCAACACTTTTTTCAACTTTTTTCTAAATCTTGAGTGCTTGCAGAAAGTAGTCAACCAACACATTAGATTCATCATCATCATCACATCATCACAGCCTATCTACGCCCACTGCAGGGCAAAGGCCTCTCCCATTATTCTCCAATTACCTCGGTCCTGTGCCAACTGTGACCAATTTATCCCCGCAAACTTCTTGATCTCATCTGCCCATCTAACTTTCTGCCGCCCCCTGCAAACGCTTGCCTTCTCTAGGGATCCACTCTGTTACCCTTAATGACCAGCGGTTATCTTGCCTTCGCATTACATGCCCTGCCCACGTCCATTCTTTTCTTAATCTCTACTAATATGTCCTTAACACGTGTTTGTTCCCTGACCCAGCTCCCGCTCTCTTCTTGTCCCTTAATGTTACACCTATCATGTTCCGTCTCCATTGCACCTGAGTCGTTCGCAGTTTAAGTTGAACCCTCTTAGTGAGCGGCCAGGTTTCTTCTGCCCCGTAGGTGAGTACCGGTAAGATGCAGCTGTCATACCACTTCTTCTTCAGCGACAATGGTAGGCTACTATTCATTATCTGAGAATGTCTGCCATATGCACCCCACCCCAATTCTTATCCTTCTAATTATCTCTGCCTCATGGTTGGGATCTGGGTCACAACTTGGCCTAAGTAGATATATTCGCTTACCACTTTCCACTGCCCTCGCCACCTATCTCAAACCGCTGTGCTGTCCCCGAGGTTATTGATCATTACTTTAGTTTCTGCATATAATTTTCAAGGCCCACGGTTCTACTCTGTTCGTCCATGCGGAAAGCATGCTTTGCAATTCGTCCCCCGAGTTACTTAGCAAGGCAACGACATCAGCAATCTGAGGTTACTGAGGTATTCTCCATTAACCCTTACTCCCACCTGTTCCCAATCCAAACGTTCTGAATACTTCTTGTAAACATGCTGTGAATAACATTGGAGAGATTGTGTCTCCTTGGCTGACATCATTTCTTATAGGTATTTTACTGCTCTCCTTATGGAGGATGATGGTAGCTGTGGACCCATTGTAGATAGTCCTCTAGTATTCTTACATAATGCTCATCTGCCCCCTGGTTCCGTAATGCCTGAATGACTGCTAGGGTTTCGACCGAGTCAAATGCTTCTCTCATAATCTATGAAGGCTATATATAGGGGTTCAGTATACTCAGCGCACTTCTCTATCACCCTGATTGATCGTGTGAATATGGTCCATTGTTTGAATAACCTTTACGGAACCCTGCTTGTTCTTTAGGTCGACTGAAATCTAAGGTTGCAGAAATTCTGTTAGCGATTACCTTGGTAAGTACCTTGTAGACGACTGACAGTAAGCTGATCGGCCTGTAATTTTTCAAGTGCTTCATGATTATGGGGGCGCACATTAGATTATGGGGTCGCAATGTGCCTCAGCCAAAAATTACTGCTCTCTCCTCGTCAGATAACATAGAACTTGCTCAAAATATTTTTCTCCCCTTCCGGTCTTCGCGTTCTTCGACCGCTGAATGACGTCATTACAGCGGTGTCGCGGCTGTTTGCCGGCTTTTCTTAAGTTGCAGAATTAGAACGCATTTGATAGCCACTTACAAAAAGCCACAAAAGCGAAGCAGGAACGGAAGGTGTATCCGCAGCGACGAGGCAAATCACGCACGACTGTTGCTCTGTGCTGGCAATAGCGATAGTTTTCGCAGTGCTTCCAGATGCGAAGAAGAGTGGAAGCGTTTATCGAAAGTGTTGATTTATTTATTTACTGCTTTTTATTTATTTATTTATGTATTTTTATTTGTTTATTTATTTATTTGTTTATTTATTTATTTATTGTTGGGTTTAACGCGGCCGACGCAACGCCGACGACGAGGCGCGCCATAGTGGAGGGCTCCGGATTAATTTTGACCACCTGGGATCTTTACGTGCGCCGAAATTTCGGACACATGGACGTTTTCGCTTTTCGCTTCCATCAGAAAAGCGGCCGCCGCGGCCGGGAATCTAAACCGCGTCTGTGTGCTCAGCAGCGCAACGCCTTAGCCACTGAGCCACCGCGGCGAGTTTATCTAAAGTGTTGAAGAGCTCCTTTAACTGTACCTGCAAAATGTTTTCTATGGTAGTGTGACGAGTATGTGGCGCCGGCTGCCAAGCGTGGCAGGTGGCATTTAGAGAAATTTCCTTCTGTTCATCTTTTATCTCCTAACAGAGCTGTTAGAAAAAAACAATGGCTATAAAGACTCATTGGACGGCGTGTATAGGACGGCATTGGATAGGGAACCACCGGAGATATGAACTTGCTAATGGCCCTTCAGCGACCGGTGACAGCGATTGGCTCTACGAAAGATGATAGCCAAGTGAAGTCACAAGCAGCAGTAATGATCACTTGTAGAAGAGATAGAGATAAGAGAGAAAATGAAGTTTATTTCAATTGAGGCAAAGTTTCAGAGAGGCGTCCTCATTCGAGGGGGGCCGAATCGACAGCTGTTTCCATCAAGAAGCAACTGATCTTCCAGGCCGGAGCTGGCCATGGCTGTCTCCATTTCTCTATGGAAACGTGGAGGTTGGATGATCTACGGCACACTTGTCGCAGGCGCCTACTATGTGTATGAGGTTCCCAGGCTCTCCACAGAAGCAACGAAATGGAGAGAGTTGTGTCCCGTCAAAGAGGTGAAGTCTGGTGTTGTGTGGGAAGGTGTATGCCCACAGGGTGCGGAGTAATCTTTCCTGGTTAATCGGTAGCGATTTATGCGGGGAAGAATACGTTCTATGGAAGAGGCCATAGTGCTGAGTAACTTCCTGGTCTGTGACTGCAGGATGCATGCACTCGGGCCGGGCTTCATCAGCGCTGGCTAAGCGAGTCAAATCTCGACCCACGAGGTTGATGATCTTGTTTGCCGGGGATGGCAGTATGAGCTGGTGCCCATACAATCGGGACTGGTCTCGTTGGTGGTCTCTGATTGATCATCGGAAGTGTTGTAACATGCAATCGACTGTTGGCAAAGTTGGGCCACGCCTGCTAAGAGTCTGTTATGAGAGTTTTGGCGCCGCTTTGGCTAAGCGCACGTGCTATCGCCGCTTCCTCAGCTTAGAGGGGGCTGTGTTCGGGGGTTGAGATGTTACACCTGTGGGAGGCTCCAGAACGGTAACAAAAAGAAAGAGAAGGTATTGAAGAATGCTATCGGGCGTCTCTTGCATCAAACCAGTTGATCGTTCCTCCCTTTTTTTCTTGCAGTTAAGTTTTTTACAACTGTCTCCCCTTATATATACACACGTTTTGAAAACCCTTCGATGAATATAAAATATGCAACAGGCAATTAGTTATTAACTTTAGTGCGAGATGTCAATTTTAATATAGCAACAACATAATAGCGCAATATGGGCATAAAGAAAGACCTTTTATAGCATTCAGGCGGTCGTCACATAACTTTGCGGCTACTTTGTGCGATGAAAAAAATTTCCTGATTGGTCGAGAAGGAGAATGCTGCAAAATTTCCAAATGCCAAGGACTCCAAAGATATCATGTTTGGTCCGACCGCCGAATCCGCCTTAACTGACCCACTAATTCCTTTAATCCAAATTAATCAACACACCAGTCCCACTAATTCATATTAGCTCATTCACTCACCTAACTAATTCACCCCAGTCTACCCTCTAACCCGCACTAATCTACTTCAATCCATCCGCCTCTTAAGTGTAAGGTTGAGCAGATTCAAGATAACATGAAAATGCTATCAAATATACTTTAAAAGTGGAAATTAGGATTCCCCATTTTTTTATATCTCATGTTCTCTTAGAGCAGTAACCAAAGGACACAACGGCACTGTATACAAGAAAAAGTGACGTTAATTTTGAGAACTGCGAGTGTTTGTGTCTGAGTACTGTTTGTATATAACTGCCCATTCAAACTAGAATAAGTGGAAGATATGGATTTATTGTTGATGGTATCCCTGAAGGCCTTCACAAGCGGACAGGGATGCATGCGAATTAACAACACATTGAAAACTTTACACGATTTTAAACACATGTAGATAGTAACCATGAAGAATATTCCATGATATGTTGCCTCGTAATATGCGTTGATAACTTAAGTTATGCTAAATGTAAAAGATAATTGGGAGGGATGGGCAGTACCTAACGCAAACTGATAGCATACACGGACAACTTTACATTAAATTGAGGGCAATAATTAGAAGAAAACATGATGGGCCTCGGGAACTGCAGACTACGCAAAATATTTCGTGGTTCTGTCTGGCGAGTGGCAAAATATCTTGAGACGCAAGGTAGGGTACCGAAATGGAAAACTAGAAATCGCATTTTTGAGGCCCCGGAACCGGTTCGGAACGGTTCCTTCGATTCGTTCCGGTTCGGGTTCAGTTCCAAAATGGCGGAAAAAATACGGTTCCGGTTCAGTTCCGGTTCCGGGCAAAAATTCGGGTTCGGTTCCGGTTTTCGGTTCGGTTCCGGTTCCGGTTCGACACCCTGAGCGCGGCAGCCTACTAGCGCCTTAGCGTGCTGCGACCGCATTGCGGGAAAGCGAACTTCACTCACTGCGGCGCATTGTGTAGTTTCTGCGTACGACAATGGAGCACTTCCTCTCTGCGGTGCCATGATCCCAGTTAAATGCAAGTATTGTTCCAAACATTTCAGAACTGGTTTGGTTCGGATTATGGGGTTTAACGCCGCAAAGCGACTCTGACTATGGAGACGCTGTAGAGGAGGGCTCCAGATAACCACCCGAGGCTCTTTAACGTGCACTGATATCGCGCAGCAAACGCGCGTTCTTGGATTTCGCCTCTATTGAAACGTGGCTCCTGCTACCGGGATCGAACATGGATCTTCCGGCTCAGTATAGCCAAGCACCCTAACCACTGAGCCGCCGATGCGTGGCATTCTCAGGACTTGTGACACCACTTTGGAAGGGAAGGTGGCCGTGGAGCAAAGCTTTATTCCTTGCGGGTGCTCTAAAGCAGATGGTCATACGCCGGGATATGGCGTTTAGCTCGCTTTTTAGATGCGACGCTCAGAGCATCTCTTGTCGGCGGCCCTGTCCTTCCTGCGTGCGTCCGTTGTTGTCCGCGTGCGTCCGTTGTTGTCCGCAGCCACTCTCCCGCTCTCATCTCTGATAGCGAACACTCTCTCGCGAGGGGCATTAGATTGGATTCGATTGGATTGGCTTGGCTTGGCTTGACCTGGATTGGATTAAAGTGGATTGTGTTGGATTGTGTTGCGTCATAGCCGCGGCAGACGCACTGGCGCCGGCGCGTGCCCAGGTGAGAGCGTGTGCGGCCCAGCGCGCTCTCACTCCGCCGGTGGGCGGCGCTGCGCGCGGTGCTGCGCATGTGTAGTACTCTCTCTCTCCGCGGTCTCCTCTCCTTCGGGCGCGCTGCGCATATAACCAGTGTGCCGCTCTCCGGCGGCCTTTCGGTCGACGGTTGCTCTCCGCTTGCGCTTGAACCCGCCTCAGCGTCGCATCACACCAGGGTTCCCGCGAGGGGAGGTGGGCGTAATTTTTGTTTTTTGTCGGAGTGTTCACATGCTCAGTCTAGCTCGACGGCGCTCGCCAATTGCTCGATGCGACTTCAAAGGTGACCAACGAACTCATGGAAATTGACAACAAAGGTCCTAAATGCGGAAAGAAAAATCAAAATGTATTCAGTCCACAATGCAAGTGTTTTTTGTTTACATTTAAGGCATTGCTTGCATTATTAGGCAGGCTGACGACGATGTATTATTAAGAGTGCTGAAACGCCTTATAATGAGTCACTCAATCTCCTGGTCTCCGCTGAAGGTTTTCCGCCATCGCAGATATTTTTGGTGTCAGGCGGACTACAGCTCAAAGAACCACAAAGCCACAAGCGCAAAGAACCACAAGGACAACTACCAACTAACCCTAAGTACCCTAAGCTGAGTAGCGGGTGAATCATCCGCCGCCCCCCCCCCCCTCCCAGCATTTATCACAGCCTGCGTTTTGTTCTGCAGGGAGCAGTATAGGGACCGACAGTAGTTGTTGTTTGATCTAAGCCGCCCCCACTCCTCCTGGACACAGCGCGTCCGCTGAGTAGGCACGCGGCTCTCGTTGGGCCACAGCAGTCTTCATGTTGCCCCAGACATTTTCCATGACATTGCGGTCAGGCGACTGTGGAGGCCATTCGAGAACGTCCACGTGACGACGCTCTAGCAACGCAGCACGTTTTTTCGGCGAGTGCACGGAGCAAGATAAACAGGAGCGCCTACTTCGCTCTCTCCGAAGGGCCCTTAATGTCCCTTACTCGCGGAGCACAATGTAGATGGCGCTACGAATGGCGCAGCGACCCCCTTGCTCCGGAGCTGCTCAGCTGCTTCGGAGGCGGTTCGTTTGGCCAACGCCGCCTGTATTAACATTGCCTGACGCGTCGCGCGCTTTTCAATGGGAAGGGTAGGGACGCTTAGTTCAGGCACTGATCCGCTATGTGGCGCGTGCCGGCGGACATCTCGCCTTACGTCACTGCTCGCGAGTCGCGAACGCTGCACCCACTTCTACGACGTGTGTCTGTCAGCTTGCCTGTTGGGCTTCAAGGGCCGTTTCGCTTACATCTTAGCCGCGACGGGGCGCTAGTTCTGTGGCGCACTGGGGATCTCGTTTAACGTGTCGCTCGCTTCATACTTGCTGCATTTTTCCAAAGATAAAGACGGAGGCGGACTGAAATAGTGTAAGAACACACTGATTGTCGGGTAGACATATAGCTAACAGAAAAACGATATTTTCTGCTGGGGCAGCCATTATTTTACTGGTATTTTTTTTTCTGGAGTATTTAGAGAAGAAAAAAATTGCGTGCGCGTTTTTGGCGCGCTCACTTCTACGATTACTTTCCAATAATATCACGTGCTTGTAGACTTCAGAAAATTATAGGAAACATAAGGATAAGCAGCTGGGATCCCGCCACGCTGTCCGGGCGCTTCTACAGTACAGTCCTCAATTTTAGAAGTGCGTACCGATGCGGAGTGCGAACAGCGGGGTCAAAACAATACCTAAATGCGGAGGGGATAGAGGTGGATGCCCCACTCAGAAAATTTCAGGGCCTGTGATCCGAGTAGATAAGCGCGCAAAGCCGGCATCAGCCTGCTTTGCGTTAGGCACGCGTTAGGCACTGTTTATACAGGCGGCGTTGGTTTGGCGCAGCTTCGCGTCCGTTGCGGGCCTGATTAACTGGTTCAACAGCACCTTCTGGGTAACCGGCACCCGACGGAAATAAGTTGTCGTACGGCGAACATACGTTAAGGTTTTGTTTGCAGAACGGGAATACGAAATGTAGCGACCACATTCACACATCTGGCCGCTAGAGAAACGCTTCCTTTTCCGCACTTCGGGCCACGAATGGCACTACGGTCCGTAAATTGGCGAATGGGAATTCTGTTGTGTGCTACATCTATTACAGAAGCCAACTAGTTCTAACAAATGGCGATTCTAAAAGTGCCCTTCAGCTTCTCGCCACTTGTAAACTAAACTTGCTGGCTCAAAATCGGAATGAATGCTAAACAGTGAGCTCACATGCGGAATTTTTTCAGTACCTCTGCTCGTATCACGCGAGGGTGTAGCCCCGAGCTTTTTTCCTTCTCCTTTGGGACTGCATACGGCAGCACGCATTGCATTATGCGCACTGCTAGTACTGCATACCATGCTACTGTAAAGCGCACGGCGCTCCAGAGAACTACATCCACACAGTCGAAACCAGCTTACTCCTTAATTCTTGCAGAGCGCACATAAAACGCGGAGTGGCGCTTGAAAAATAATGATTGGGGCTAGGTGCTTCTGAAGGCAACACTTTTGCATGAACAGCTGCTTTTTTCATTAATTCAGGTTAGTTGTGAGTAGTGCCAAAACAACCACGCCAGGGGCACGCGGGGGACGCTTTGAGAAATGTTTCCGTATCACAACTCCACTCAGTACCAATACGTTCCACGCTTTTTCGACCCTTTTCCCCTCCCTCTTTAATTTCTGAGTACTTGCGACCACTCAACTGGTCGTGTAGCTGTTAATTAGGACACGTAGATACGACATGCACGTGGCAGACTTCCGTCGATGGCGCCATTATTAAGATAAGATAATAGACAGGTGTAGATTTAGCACAAGTTACAAATTAAATTTAATTTAATTTATTTTAAATTAAATGTAATTAAAAAAACACACAAGCACTTCTTATGACGCAATATAGGTCACTTGACCCGCCGCGGTGGCTCAGTGGCTAAGGCGTTGCGCTGCTGAGCACGAGGTCGCGGGTTCGATTCCCGGCCGCGGCGGCCGCTTTTCTGATGGAGGCGAAAAGCAAAAACGCCCGTGTGTACGAGATTTCGGCGCACGATAAAGATCCCCAGGTGGTCAAAATTAATCCGGAGTCCTCGACTACGGCGCGCCTCATCGCCTGCGTTGCGTCGGCGCGTTAAACCCCACAATCAATATAGGTCACTATCCGGCTTCGCTCTTTATTTTAGAACGAATTTATTTTCACAAACCAGATCATCAGAACACGTTGCTCACCAATATGCATCTGGCGGTATGCGCTGGCGGCATCGACAAGATTACACGACCGCACAGTGACAGTGAACATCGGGCCGTAAGTTACGACGCGTTGAAGCAAAGACAGCGTTCGAAATTCTTTGCTCGCGTAATGACGCTCACAGCGCGTTTCCATATTCATGGCCAGGCGGCAGCCGTAAATTTCTAGCGTGGAACTGTATGCATCATTGCCGCACGCCTATGTCGACTGCGGACGTAAACGTTGGGTGTGTGCAGAAGAAGCATAAATCGTTAAGCGCGGCAGGGTAACGGCGACAAAGAAAGAGGGATTTTCGCGCTGTAGCGCTTTACCGTAAGCCGAATCAGCTAGACTGCATGTTGCAGTGTGCGATATTACTCCGGCTCATTTCTTGTGTGGTTCTTCTGAAATCGTCGTCGTACGATTTCATCTTAGATCTCCTGGGTTTTATCTACATGATTCAGTCCGCCCTGATTATTCCAGACTAAACGTTTCCTTCTAGAGAATAAGCAGTCGTCACATATGTGGCGGTGTGCGATTACCCCGCCGCTCATTGCGGCCGCGCACCGTGATTTAGATTCCACGCGCGTCTCAGATGCGCACTGAGTTTGACATGTTAGAATACAGATGTCGCGGCGAAGTGAAACAAGCTAGAATTCCTCTCTCCTGCGGGAGTTATTCGAGGTGAGATGTTTGAGTGGCGCCCCTGGCTCTGACGTCGGCTTAGGGACTCGCGCCGCTGTCGTCTGCTACACCCGCGCCGCTGCTACACTCGCGCCGCTATCATCCGCTTGTGAGGGGCAGCAGTGCCTGTGCTAGAACCCGCCCGCTTTGATGCTCTGGTGCATTAAAAAGCGTATTTCCACTAATTCAGGTATTTTGCCAGCTCCCGACACTTCTAAATACTTTCAAGCTGTATCCAGCACAAGTTTGCAGCACACGAGGAGCGAAAGACCAAATTTCTTCAGAGCATCGGTCAGATGATCGTGTGTAACTCGTCCTTTCTAGCTTGTTTGCAAGGTTAACTGCTCAGAACTCCTCGATAAGTATTCCAAATGCGGAGGCTTCCCAACAGTATTTTTGAGGTGCTCTTATGAAGACTCAACGGTCTAATGCTACCAAGTAGCGGGCCCCTACACGGGCATCGCACAGCAGGAAATAAAACGGCTGTCTTCTGTTTCTTTCATTGTAGTTCACTTGTATCGGATGAATGTTTTTTTTTTCTTAATTTTTCTGCAGCGTCACGAACGCCTTATTAGGAGGACTGGGGATGTTTGGGAGGCTCACAAAGCTCGTGTGGATATTTTCTTCAGGCTGTAAGACATACAGTACTTTCTTCAGAAATTGGCTTTCGTTACGGCTGCGTACTAGAACGTGCATATCCCCAGTGTGTGTTGTTTATTCAGATGCAAATGCAATGAGGAGATTTGTGCTACACCCCGCGGAACGGCGCAGACAACGTTGCTCACAGTACTCGAAGTCGGCTTTTGCGACCCAAATTTCTTGAAGGCTTCATATACTCGCTAACGAACGCAATAAATAGTATACGTGCCGGTTTTCAGTATGGGCCTCGTGCACTGCAGTTTCAAATAAACATGTGGCGTCACCTGGGAGCAGCGGCGGAATTTTTTCTGAAGAACAAAATAAACATATACAGCAGTTCGCTACGCGGCTTAATTTAAACAACGGTAAAATAAGTATACAACAATTACCACTTTTTTTTAATTCACAATTGTTATAATAATAGAAATATTACGCTGACGAATTGTGCGGGAATAACAATTTAGAAAGCGCCCCTTCTCCAATAAAAGCAGACGACAGTACACGGATCAGCTGCCTGCGACGCCGACTTTCACGAAGCACATAGTACCCGAAAAGAAATAAAAAGAACAGATCCATAAATGCATTTGCGTATGTGCACGCTACTTGGCGTAAGACCGCTGCAAAAAAAAAAAATGCCGTGTATCCAGTGCATATTTTTGTAGCGCCTCAAATAGCCTTTGGTGCGCACGCATCAGAAAATACATGGAACAACACACGGATATGCATGCTTGAATTGTACGTAGTCATACGAGCAAAATATGAAGCTTTAAAATAAAAACAGAAACGTAAATATTCACGCTACACTGCGAAAACAACCGTAAACAGATGGACACACACCAGCCACAATTCGGAGACTCGCATGTACACTTTTATTGAAAGGACTCTCAAATATCTCAAACATGTACAACTTGTAGTTTGCGTTTGAAAAACGAGTTCAAGTGGGGCTTGTTGCGCAAAATATTTTTGCTGACAAAGATAACTTGCACAACTATTCACGCTGGCATGTAGTCATGCCAGCGTAGTACACAAACATCACGTACAACTCTGTCAGCTTTGAAACAATCTCCATTATTCAAAATGGTCTTATTTTATCAAGGGCACTCCGAATGCGAGAGGAATCATTCGTGCACAATTAAAGCTCCTGTTGTGCGATCTACCATATCTGTGCCCGTGTCTATGTCGAGCGATAAACAAGGTAAATAAACGTTCAGAGGCTTTCATGAAAGCCTCGTCTTGCGCATCTACGTCCAAAATTATTCGCATATTAAGTAAGCATTTATAAACCTATGAAAGCGCTTCAAAAAGCATTGCGATATTTTTATGAGCCCATCCAACGAGCTCATCGTAGTTTCAGCAGTTGGAGGTAGAGTTTACTCAAGCAGTTGGCATTTTCAAATACCTGCCTCTACAAACCTGAATCTTCGGGCTCTTGAAGCCGCTTATCCTTGGTGTCGCAATATACACACAAACCTTTCGCCGCGATTTCGCACACACAACACATCAAATCACTTCCTGACATGTACAAGGCACAGTGGAGTGTACGTATACAAGGGAGAAATTCGATTCTGCAAGCACCATATCTGTCTTCTCCTCACAATAAGCTGTCCGCCAACTGCTTGGTTATGCCAGCAGTTCTAACCCAGCCGTTCTGATATAAGGCTCAATAAATGAAACGGCAGGCGCCTCGTAGGTGTTGTGAAATCCCCCCCCCCCCCCCCCCCATGGGAGCTAGTGTGTCTTGATGTACCTAACCGGCCAAACCGCTTCCGCTCACTGACTAGCCAGAGTCACTGTTAATTATATCAGTGAGCGAAAGCGGTTTGGCCGGTTATTAAGTAAAATCAAGAGAGACTGGTCTCGCGGCGGCTGTTATCCGGTAGGGGGGGAGATTTCACAACACCTACGAGGCGCCTGCAAATCAAATAAACCAAGGCGACCACAACAACCCAAGGTGTTGCTGGCGTCGTTTGGAAACGTTATGCCGTTATTTCATGCTCTTCGGGGGCCGGCGGCCCCACAAAAAATTTTCCACTGGTGGAGCGATCACACCCTCCCTCACACATACATTATCGCTTCCGGGAGGCGATGCACACACAGACGCACACTCCTGCACTCCTCTCGTTCTCTTGGTAACATCGCGGGCTTCCGTCTTTTTATTTTTATCTTTATTTGGGCGGCGGTGCTGGTGTTTCAGTGGAAGCCGTTGCGAATGACAGCGTGACCGCGCGCTACGCGGAGACAATCCCGCGCTTGTTTAAAAAACTGTTTTTTGTGTGATGCATCGCCTTCCTGTCGCCTTTGCGAACCATATTCTATTTAAATAAAGTACTGTTTGGCTGTTCGTATCGCCATGGCAACAGAATAGCGGTCATTTCTTCTTTCTCTTCTAATAATCGTACTGCGCGGAATACTATTCTCCGGACGTCGTTTGCTCACGGACTTCAGAAATTATGCCTCCGTTGCCCGCAAGATGGCGCTGAACACAGCACATCAGTGGCGCCACCATACAAAGCGCACGAGGCCCATAAACAAGAATGGAAACAGATGAATATGCCCAAGTAGCTCTTTATTGTTTTCCAACATTTTAAGGCGGTAAAGAACAAATCCTGGACAACTCGGGATGACGTTCGATGAATTAAGAAAATTATTCCTTACTCTCTTGTCCAGTACTGAGGAGCCCGCCCACTAACCAGCTCGATTTTGCTGTGAAATATCATTTTTTCCTTCTGCTCCTCCTCCTCCTCTTGAGTGCAGTTTTACTATAACGCATATCTGAATATTGGGAAGATATCGCTGTGAGACATGTACAGAAATATCCCTCCAAGTCTGAAAAAACATAGTGCTACTGTATTTTTACCGTACATATTACTCGCTTTGCTCAATAAGCCCCCATACTGATTAAGAAGCCTCGTATAAGATCAGCGCGCGCCTATACACATATAGGTTATTCGGAACTCAACCTACATTTTTGCGCCCATAGGGATGTCGGCATACTTTCATGCCATGGCAACGTAAAGTGATGTGATTACAATTCAAGCGTTCGGCAAGGTTGCAAAAAATGTTTTACCGTACAATATGGTTACAGCGAATTGTAATGCCTTCAGCCAAAGCCTACAGCCCATAACGCACGGAATTTGTTTTGATCTTGCACTTTTGCTGTCGTTGGTTATTAGACTGTTTCCTTTGTTCGAAAGATTGCTGAATACAAAAGCTGACGCCTAGCTCCGACTCTTCGCGCTCCGCACAGGACCGGCTTCGCTAGATAATGGGCGACACCGGTAATGTTTCTTCCGTAGTGGTATCCAAACTATACTTTAAATCACGCCCTGAGCTAGTGTATGCGATTTTAAGTCTTTTATTGCGATAAAAAGTTGCGCATACGCAAAATCTGGTGCGGACAAGCATCAAACGTCAACCAACCGCAGAGAAACAGCAGGGAGAGCGAGCCCGAGTGAAGCAGACGACAAATGCGAGAATCCCTTAGTCCGACGTCACGGAGAAGCGCGTCGCAGCGCCGCCCATGGTCGCGCTCACCTCTAAAACAAGCCGCTGTGGAAAGCGAGCAAGGGGAGAGCAACGTACAAAGGCACAACGACGAGAGGGGCACGAAAGAGGGAGAGAGCAAACTGAAAGCTGGGCCGGCGTTGGCTGGGCGCACGGCGGCGCGAGGACATATGATTTTTTTCTGGGCCACAGTCGGCGCTCCTCTTTATCTTATACTCCGTGGGCTAGTGTATCGGCGAGTTGCCATGCTGCAGGATGAAGTCATATTCGGGAAACGGTCCCTCAACAAGGTATGGGAGCAGCACATTATGGCAGTTTAACTGGGATCGTGGCTCTGAAAAGAGGAAGCACTCTGTTTTCGTACGCAGAAACTACACAACGCGCCGCAGTGCGTAATTAAGTGCTAGGCGCGCTAAGACGCTACAAGCTTGCCGATAGTCAGGCGTGCTTCACAGCAAAGCAAGCACGGGGCGGACACGAAGCCCCGCCTTCAAGCCCCTGCGCGCCTGCGCCGCTTAGCTTCGATGCGTCTACCCCCCGGTACATGCACAACTCACCATCCAGCCAGAACACACATGGCGTCTTTTACAAACGAACACATTTCCGAATCCCGCTAAATTACCCATAATTCAGCCAGCCCTATACCTTTCACCTGACTGTACTGCCTGCCCGTCCCTCGGCACCCTTCAGCACCTTATGTGGGATCGATGCCCGAGGGACCCCTATCCAAAAAATTGGCCGCGTATCTGCTCCTTTCGTTGCAAATGTCGTCAAAAGACGATAGTCTTTGTAGACATTTGTCAAGGAAATGCCCCCCTTTGCTTTCCGGCTCACCTCTCATGCTGTTGGTCCTGTACCGTCGCACTCATCCCAAGGTAAAACACACTAAAGGTTTGCGCAAGGCGATTTGAATTCACCGCGTTCCACTGCTACAGGCCGGGTTCCTCGATGCCAGCGCAGCAGTACGGCGGAGACACGCGTGAATGGAAGCGGCCGACTACAAGGTTTATAGAACCGCGTGGCCGTGCTCCACGTGCGTTCCAAGCAGAACGTGGAATCTAGCTAGTGGAACCTTTCGTTGCTGTTGCCGCGTGATTTTTTATGTGCCGCCAGGAGGTGGCGGTTTTCTACAGTAGGTGTAGAATATCATTTGTTATCGTTAAACCAAGCATCTATGAAGCTTTTAATAAAGGAACACTGTACATATCCCTTGTGTACTAATTTCCTTTCTTATATTTGCGTAATGTCTTGTTCTTGTTCACCAAAGTTGACACGTATAAACATATAAACCGGGCTTAGACGTTTACATTTAGCTGTGAGTATATAAGACTATTGCGCAATATTAATTTTACTTTGGCCGGGTGGTTGAATCGAGTTACAGACAGACAGACAGACCAAAATTTCTGGGTTTAAGTAGCCCAAGAAAGACTATCGTCTTTAAAATAACCATGTGTGAGCAGTGGGAGGAGGCGTTGCGCTGCCCAGACCAGGAGGCTCAAGCTTCACTGGTCGCCCGGGCGGCCGCGGTCGCCGCCAAAACTGCGGCCACCATCGTCAACTGACTGTACTCCTAAATAAATGTGTTCCATCTTCTTCAGCGCGGCTTGTGCGCTAGCGCTGCGCGGAGCACGGCCACGCTGCGCCGTGTTCGCACAAAGAGTGGAGGACCCTGTACACGAAGGAAACGTGGTGTAAGACATGCCCAGAAAACCTAGAGAAAAGTGTAGGTGCAACCATCTACAATGATTTGGTTTCCCTTTCAAACAGTTCATTGGATTCCGACCTATCTATTGTATTAACGGCAGTTTGTTTATTATTAATTGCTTGTGAACACAGTGTGACGTTTCAGCCTAATTTTCCACGGAAAAGCCCGTTAGAAATTACTCTGTTTTTTTCATTTCTTTCGAAGGGTTTATTTAGAAGAGGCAATTTATTTCAACCTGTCCCATTTATACGTGTCGCCCCAACCCACAACTGAGCGAGGGCATTCAGATCAGAAATGTCACGTCGGCTCTCCGCAACCTTCGAAAGAACACATACTGCTCCGGGGCCCGATGTGATTTCTCACAAGGTCCTTTCCAGTATGAACGACGAATTGGTTATATCTCTAACATATCATCGCGACAAGATATGACTGTCGAGCTCTATCCCCCAGGACTGGAAGACGGCAGAGGTCCGACTTATTCCCAATCAGGGCAAACCACCAGCAGTTGACTACCCCCCCCCCATTCCCTTTACCTCCTGTGCGGATCAACTGCCCTAACACATCATTTTCACCCGACTGCAGATCTTTTTCTAGGACTTAGACTTCGTTCCGCTACCGTCTTTGGATCTAAGGTCTCTGAGGAAGCCATTCCTCCGGAAAAAGCCATATGGCACCGGCAACGCGCCATTATGCAGCAGCCGTTCCTGCATTAGACTTTAGGCAGCCTTCGATAATGTCAAACATGCCACCATTCCCGCTAATCTCAAGTTTCCACTGTGGCTCGCGAATGTGCCCCTACCTCAAAGATTTCCTGTCCAATCGTCAGGGCACCGACCAACGGTCGGGTCACATTAAAGGGCGCTATACTATCTCCGCGCCTGTATAATATTGCCCTCGTCGGACTTACCCCGATGTTCAATCAGATTCCAGGCATCGGGCATGGTCTCTATGCCGCTGACGCTTCTAAAATGTACGTCCAAACATGGACGTACAGTGGCCGTCCAAACTGGGCCTTGGATGTCCGGCTGTATTTCGGACGTCCAACGGACGTCCGTGGTTGCTTGGGCGCAACTTTCCCAATCCTCCCCATCACCAAAATATCCCCCCGTTCACCTAACGGCCGACGTTCAGCACCGGCTGAAGCCCTTACGCCCATGTACTACAGCGATCATTGACTGGTCGCACACACGGACGCTGCGGCGTACCCTAGCTGGTAGGCCAGCGTTTACAGACACCGGACTAGTGTCAACGCTTACACCACACTAGAGGCTGAAGCAATGACCGATACTGAGACAGTCACATATAGGTAACGGCCCTGCAGAAATTTCTCCAACGGACTCATTTTCTGCACAGCCCGGTGGTTCCTCCAGGTTCACCCTCCTACGAGGACCATCTGGCCACCAGCGCACCTCCAATTTCCGGCAATGAGAGGGCACCCCACAGCTCCAGGTTTGACTAACCCAGCATCCGGAATGATTGATTGATTGATTATGGGGTTTAACGCGCCGACGCTACACAGGCGATGAGGGGCGCTGTAGTGAAGGGCTCCGGATTAATTTTGACCACCTGGGATTCTTTAACGTTCCCCGAAATCTTGTACACACGGGCATTTTTGCTTTTTGCCTCCATTAGAAAAGCGACCGCCGCGGCCGGGAATTGAACCCGCATCCTTGGGCTCAGCAGCACAACGCCTTACCAAGTGAGCAACCGCAGGGAGTAGCATCCGGAATGGAAGGCGAGTTCTGGCCCCCATCTTTTCTTATCTTGTATGTGGACGTCACTTCCTATCAGCTGCGTCCATGAACCTTCCCTCCTCCTCACCCGATTGCCTCCCCCCTCCAGCAAAAGCCTTTCGGGCTTTGCGAACGAACCCCTCCTTGCACCCATCTGCAACTCTGGCTCACTTTACGCAGACCCTCTCCGTTCCACTTGGGTATGTGCCACTTGTGGGTGTCTCAGTTCACTTCTTAACCCACCTAATCAGTTCGGTACACCTAAGCTTCGGGAGCGCGCCCTCGCCGCTCCTCCTTCGCCATACAAAACAGCAGCGGGTGGAGTGAGCGGCAAGCAGCTGTGAGAAGCGAGTCCTGGAATGAAGAGGCCACCCAGAAAAAAATTCTTCAATTATACACCAGCAAAAATGTTCATTCTCTCCCCTTTGTGGCGTTGGGGAGGACATTTAATACGTGCTCTTATCCATGATTCGTGTAGGTGTCAGCGACAGCGCGAATATTACTTCGCGCAAAAAAAATCTTTGGTTTGTAGGTAGGTAAAACGTTTATTGAGCTTAAAGTATTCACTGAGAAATTAAACAATTTAGGTTAAAATTTTGATTTTCCCGCTCAATCGTGCGTTTTCGTGGTCCCAAGTGACATCACTGAAACCGACCGCTCTACAGCCTAGAATACCTTCATTCACGCATCCGCCGTACAGGGTAGAGACACGTATACGCTGGCGCCGCCATTTTTGGTTGCTCGCTCGCCGCCGAAGCAAGTCATTGTGTCAAAACCGCGCTAAAATTATCGCCGCAACGCGGTTTACTGTAGAAGTTTGAATCATATTGTCTGTTTCGCGTTGCTAGGTCTCGTGGGAAACGAAAAGAATAACGCGCTGAGCCCGTTGGTCCAATTGCGGCGGCACGGGACCGTTCGAAGGTTGTCTCCACCCTGTACAGCGGTGAAGGATTGTTCCCGCGTTTTTTTACGTTCCGTAACCTAGATGGCGCCACCATACCGTGGCAAGCGTTTGGTTTGTTTTTGCCCGCATTTAAACCTGGCTTTTTTTTGTTCTGGGAGAAATATTCGTTCCCTGAAACAGTGCTCGCTCGACAAATGGGGTCACGTAAGACACCGTTGCTTGCGTCAATCGGCCAGTGTCGTCTGAGACAACCCCAAGCCCCGTAGTGCTGTGCAGCGAAACCAAGCTAGCATGCTGTGCGCAGTACGAACAGCAGAACGCATCAGTACTTCTATGTTTACATGTGCTTTCGTAACTTCCACTATTTGACCCATCATTCTTATTGCTTTGTAAAGAATGTGCCCTAAATTTAAGCGCAAATCGCTCGTTCGTCTAGTTTGTAAGTTCTACCTAATTTGCGTCTGCTTCTGCCAGCCTCCGCCAATTGCAGAGCTTAGCTCATGTGACGACATAGGTTCTGTTGCGGGAAATGAGCTGGTGGGTCGCATGGCCATTCCCTTTTTTCCTAATTATGTAGCTTATTTGAGCGAAGTTTACTTTAAAAAGTGTGTCAGTATGATTCTAACGAGACAATCTTTGAATGAACCAAACTTGTGTTTTAAGGTGTGGAGGGGTGTGGCTAGCCTTCTAAGTCCAGTAGGCCTCTCGTCCGAGCTGCCTCTAGGGCGCGCCGCACCAGGGAGACTTGGCGCTCCGGTGAGGAGCTGGTCAACTTGGACTCCCACTGCTCATGGGCAGAGGAGGGGTAAGGGTGTTGGGTGTTGGGGGCAGGGGAAGACGAGTTGGTACGTACTTATTTGAGAGGGGTGTGAGAATCCTTTCCCACTACACCAACTCCCGGCGGCGATAACCCCCCCCCCCCCCCCCATCCCTCACCGCCCAACAAGGCTACATCCTCCGCCGACAATAGACCGAAACCTACTAAAACCACATCATCCTATCCCACATCTCCCCTTCTCTCTTACCACCCGACTGCCTACAAAAAAAAAACCTTTGAGTAAAATACTTCTTAAGCACCTGAAGCACCTATGACAGTGCTGTGTGGGGTTAATCTGAAATCTCTTGAGGGCTCCCTAATTGCCTCCGGCTATAAGCCACTTCGTGACCGTTTCCCCATCTATGTTTTTTGTTTGTTTGTGCCTTTCCTTTCCTCCTTGTATTTGCGTTTACTGTTCACTGCATATTCACCAGCTATCTGGAGTGGCAAGGCCCATGGCTGACCTCTTCCGCCTCATTGAGGAATACTCCTTTCTCTTTGACACTATTCGAATTCGCAAAGTACGGCATTCTGAAAAGTCCAAGTTTTCTGATTTTTTATATGCCGAGACTTATCGACTAGAGCCGCAATTCAAGTCAGATTTTTAGGGCTGCTGTAAGGCTGCTGACGTGTTTTTTCCTTTGTCATTCCGGCGCGAGGGAGATGGTAGATGAAAGACTCGGCTCAAACATTTACCACCACACCGCCTCTTTGCGATGTCCACCGTAATGGCTATGTTATGCTATGAGGTTGTGGGGGGAAAGGGGGGGGGGGCGGGAAAGGGGGGTGAAATGGGCCCGAAACTGCCTAATGGCATTTCGGGGACTGCGGTAGCTGCCTCCGACGTGCCCGCAGAGGGACAACAAAGCGTTGTTGCTCAAGGGTTGTCTTGACATAGACTTGCGGCCGCCGAATGCGTGCCTGAATGCACTAGTATTTCATGCCTGCAGTGTGTAAGGGGAAACCAGATCTGAGGGCACAACGGCGCCTGAAACCTTTGTTGAGCCAAGGCGTGGCGGGAGTCGAAAAATGAAGCTCTCCCAAACAGAAGCAGAGGCTTTATTTTCGTGGCACCCAGTGGTGTCTTCGCCGTTCGATTCCGCGAGGGGCGAGCCTCGTGCCGCGAGAAGCGAGCTCTGTGCGCGAGCTATCCCTCAGCATCTCCGTCGCATCTATGGGTCTCCTTCGTCTTCGTGCATGCTCCGCATGCACCGAAGAACAATGGAGATGATATTCTCCACACCTTCCTGGCCCTTGGAAACATGCCTCGCCGGCGTGTATGCTTTCTCCTGCGACCACCGCATGTGGTCGCAGGAGAAAGCATGCACGCCGGCGAGGCATGTGGGAAAGGAAAGGAACGCCGGGAAATCGGTTGGGCAGCGCTTGGCTCCACCATGAGTTTATTCGAAAAGTCGGCTGCGCTGCACACAATGCGTGAAGCAAGGTGACCGGCAATGGACTTGGCTGTATAGCTTTTGAACCCCATCCAAACCAGCGAACCTCCACGCTTAGTGCTCGTAAAAGCTTGCCATCTAGGGCGTACCTGTATGCGGAACAGTCGATCACCAAGAAAGAAGTTCTGGGCTGAAACTGAAGTCAGGCGAACGCTAAGACAGCAATGCTCAGCTATCACTCCTCTTGTGAACAACATTTCGAAAGAATTGTACATGCAGTTTTCTTCGCTATCGTGTCCTGCCATCGTCGTCCTCTCGTCTCATCACCGCCACCGCCGATACCCACAGCGAAGGGTTCCTTCACCACCAAAACGAACCACACATCTATCAACGAGTTTTACCTGCTGCCCTTGTCTACCTTTTCACGTCATCAATATGCCTGAAACGATTTCAGTCGCTTCAGTGGTTAGCGATTACTTTTGCTATTTTTTGTTGATTTGTATATTTGACGAGTCTGAGCAGGCAGCACACAAGTCTTCTTCTGGGGGGTGGGGGGAAACAAAAGCAAACAAAAAAACCCAGTGCTGGCTGTAGTATGCTTAAACTGTCACCACTTCAGGTGAGATGCATCCTT
Source organism: Haemaphysalis longicornis (assembly GCA_013339765.2). Taxonomy (NCBI): domain Eukaryota; kingdom Metazoa; phylum Arthropoda; class Arachnida; order Ixodida; family Ixodidae; genus Haemaphysalis; species Haemaphysalis longicornis. Next base: position 129,933,572 of record CM023448.1, on the reverse strand, counting down.
TTCATTGCCCCATATCATAAAAACACATTCAGCAAAATGTTAGCCTATTAAAATTAACTCCAGCCTGTACAATTTCTATGCAGCCCACCAAATATGATTAGCCCACAGGAGCAAAAGAAATACATTCATAAAAATCCTACCACAGTTCCTTATATGTATGATGACAAAAATTCATCATATAAAGAAAACAAAATATTGTTACACGATGGCAGTGCAAATACAGTGGCCCATTACTTGTGTCAAGATTGATTGGTTCGATGGGTGGCCTTGATAGCCCCAGCACTGCTATGGGCCAGAACCTTCTATAGGTTGTCTTCGGAGTGGGCAAGTATTCCATAACCACTGTCCATTTTCATCTTGTCATAACATAATAAAAGCTGCAACACATATTCCACTTCCTCAGCGCTGTAATATGTGAACAAGCAGAATTGAGTTACACCTCTCATCACAACCGCATTCCTTCAATGTAAGCACAACATCCGTTTGGTCAACAAGCTTAACAATCCTTTATTTCATTTCGTAACATTACAAGTTCTTTGTCCCGTGCAACAAAATACTTGGGAACTGTCAATTCATTTGTAGAATATATTTCTCACCTTTCAAGTAAGGCAAATATATAGACATAAAAATAAAACAAGAAACAAGTATTTCTTCCACCTTATACAAACCATACATGACTTCCACGTTGTTCAAGCCATTTCAGAGTAAATTAGAACGTGTGACACCCAGAAAACGTAACAACATGAATAAAAATAAATATTTCATTCAAACAACGTATTTGCAATTTGGAAGGCATGTTAAACTGTAAGATCGCTTTATCGCACATTACACTGCAAGATCTAGTTGGAACTTGTTTGCTATTAAAATAAATGCTCGGCTTATTATCTTGGGAGCTAGCGTCCAGCTTTTTAGCTTTAGTGTATTTTTTTCAAGCTTCCACAAATCTGCCCCAGCAAAATTTTATCATGGCCTGCAGTGACAACCATTAAAAAAATACAGAAGAAGGAACACCGACAAACAGTTTGTACAGGCAGCCAAAACTCATATAGTCATTGGAGCTTTGGTGTTATCATCGGTAAGGTGTGAAGTGCGCGTGAAGCATCAAGTAAGTTTTCAAGTACAATCTACAGTTGCTAGCAAAAGAGCTTAATTATTCCAACTGGGTTGCCGCCTGCCTGTCTGTTTTAAACAGGTAGTACCATTTCACTCTTCAAAAGCGTACACACTTCCGTCCACCAGGCTAATGCAGACTCCGAGTAATACTGGACCCAAGTATAATTCTTGCACTTAAAAGGCAATCACTCAAAGTGATTGGGCCTACATCGTTCAAGGAGCCCAAAAACCATGTCAGCCCCCCTCCCACACATAAGTTGCATAGCAATGAGCCGCATGACCAGCGATTCACATGTATCATACATGAGCACACATTGAGCAAACGGGGTCAGCAGCCAACAAAGTGGGCGTCAGATTGTCACGGTGAGTTGCACGTTCAGCCAGGAAGTTCTGTACACCCGAAAGCCAATTTTTATTTGCGCGCGACACAAATGGGCCTACCTATTATGCCACAGCATGTTGCCAGAGTTCTAAAAAGTGTTTGTGGTCATGCATATGTGCATATATATATATATATATATATATATATATATATATATATACATACACATGTGTGTGCTTGTGTGCGCACGCTTAGAGGGAGCAATTGCATGCTGCGGGGATCTGCGTGAGGGTTGCGCAATAATCATGCTACTGTATCTTAATTTTGTGAAAGAAGGCATTAGAGACAAGAAAATGACCTTTCTCAGTTAAGTGCTTGTCTATAATTAAACTGTGTCGAGTCCAACACGGCACTTTCTGGATAAGTTCGCAGCAGTGATCTCTCATATGAAAAATATAGTGATGCAGCTGCGTAGGAAAAACGTGATGAAAACGAAATGTGACATTCTGACACAGAGCTTGAATAGAATTTTTTCCGTTGGTGCTCATTCGAACAGGCTATTGATGACGTGTCATACGGTCCAAGTCAAATATCGAGCTGTGCAGGACCCCTGCTTCTTTTCAAAGAAAATCACTAAACAAGAGCTAAAACACGGCACAAAAAAATTAGCTGAGCATTGCTTCGAAGGAAGTCCTTAAAACCAGCAAAATTAAAGACCTGAGCTCTGCTTACACTTTTGTTCGTTTCCAGTAGCGTGACGATGACGACGTCAAAATTGGCATGACAGCCCTCAATAGGCCAACGCGACTACTATGGCTGGTTTGCTGAACTGCCCAACTGTCTTCTGAACAGCAGGTGATTCATGTAGGTTCAGGTGGTGTAGTCATAAATAGTCAGCAATGTTTTCTAGTCTCCTTAGCCACATTAATCCTACCTTGTGGGTGGCAAAAGCAGCAAATAAATTTATTCTGGTTAAATGAGGTTACATTTCATGAGGTGGTGTACAGTATTCCTGTACAAATGTTTGCACTCATAGTACCAGGTCTAATAACGTAAAAGAAGCAACAACTCTGAATTAATGTTTTGCTTTTAAGGGGGTAAAGGGGTTGGTGGGGGGCGCTGTTTCAAAAATTCAGGACCGTATTTCATTGCGAAATTTTGCCCTTTTCAACCACACATTTAAGAGGAATTTTTTGTGTCGTGCAATTTCCCGACAATGCATTATGTGCTGCCATCGGGTTAAGAACTGGCACAAATGGAGAAAGCAAGATGAATTGTAAAGAATAGTAAAGAAACCTTAAATTAGAGGAAATAGAGGGAGGCAATTAAACATATTTAAACTTAGAACTAGGTGGCTTAATAATAAAAACACTGAATGTCGTTTAACATTGTCAGGTGCCAACGCTTCTACAACGTACTTGCCTTGAAAAGGGAGAGGACAAGTCCTTTGTTAAAACTATGGCATTGGGTTAAGTAAGCCTCCAATCTGATCAGATTTTTATGAGGAATGAGCCGAATAAAGTGCTAATGATGGGCTAAAAAATTGTCACCAAGGCATTCATGAGTGCAACCTTTCCCATTTAGCATTACTCGCAAGGGCAAACACCTTTACAAGATCACTGTCCATTCCATTTGAAAATCAAACTAATTAATGATCAATGCGGAATGGCTTTCTTAACATGCAGACTCGCAGCGCTTGCAGCCTTGCATCTCTCTCGATCTGCGCGGTGCCCGAGATTAGTTTAATATACTTGTATCAAGGAGTCAAAAGACACTAGGACTGGTGTTTCTGGGATGCGATGCAGAAAGAATCAATTTCCTGCTGTCTTTTAAAACTGCGCATGTCAGTGGCTGAATACTTAATACAAAGCAGCCTAGAAATTTTGCACAATGAACTAATGACTAACCACACAAATAAATGGCGCTGCAATGAAAATTTAAGGCATTCTTACGAATAATTGGCCATGAAGGTGTGATAAACATTTATTATGATGTCGTGCCTGTTCTATTGTTTTTAGTTTTATTTCCCTTCTCTGAAGTGCTCTTTTTTTTACCTCCCGTTCCTCATTGCACTACCATAAATCCCATTGGTTATGGTGGCCACCCCTCATCAGTCATTCTCATTTTATAAAGCAACTACTGACACTAGCAGATCGTTTGCCTGTGAAACAAATAAAGACTTATTATTTTATTATTATTCACAAGAGCTCTCTCTCTCTCTCTCTCTCTCTCTCTCTCTCTCTCTCTCTCTCTCTCTCTCTTTGTGTCCAAATATGTAATGAAGATGTAACTTTGAAACTGTCTGATGGTGTCAGGTAAATGTGGCCAGAACTTACCAAGGGAAACAATGTGTTACAAAAACTGGAAAAACCTCTGCCATCAATCAGCAGCATAAGAAATTGCAAATGCCAGAATTTAGCTCCGTGAAAGATGATCAAGGTGGCTATGCACACTGCAGTATGTTTTACCCAAGCATTATATCATCATGCTGCAGGAAACGCCACTATCAGAGTGGTACGTTCAACGTATCCAAAGTCATTGGGACATATATAGAGATGGTGTACGAACCACTGGTAGGATGGACAAAGCATCTGCTTGCTTTTTAGAAAGTGCTACTTCAAGGCACCATTTTCCAGTGTCTATCAAAGCTGCTAATATGATTCCTGATGCTTCACTTTTTATGACAGTAGACATGGTTTGACAAGAGCCTGATAAAGGATATAACAGCCAAGCAATCACGAAAGCATCAATTTCTCTAATACCTCGATGAGGTCAACGCCCGACATTCATATGCAATCATATATTTACTGGCTGCCAGGTACCCAGTGCAGGGCAAGCAGATAATGACTCATTGATTGTAGGAAAAGTTGGAAAAAAAGAACTAATGGTCAACTTCATGCAGACAGATTTTCCTTATGTCAATAAGCTCACTGCATTCAGCATCAGTCATGCACCAGGCTACAGGCTCTACAAGATTTAATGACTTGACAGCACGGTGTTGTACAGTACAGCCCCAGTTAATGCTTCAGGGTTCATGTACATGGCCTAGATCTATCCTTTTGTCTCATAAACACAAGATAATTGCAGCGAAATCTCGTTTATTCGGTTCTCATGGTGACAAAAAAAGCTCAAAACTTGATGAAACCTTTTTCACTGAATAATAAAGAATGGAGAACTTTAAAAAGCATTTTTTCACAGACAATTTCCCGAGTGCGATATACATAGCTTCGAATTAAGGCTGGGTCGAGTTAATAATGTAGCTGTACATGGTTCACTATCGCCTTATCAGAATCGGCTGGTACTAAGCGGCAAAAGTCTGTGTGGTGTGGGCTGTCAGAGGTAACAAAATGTGTAGGATTCGTCTTTACGGTGCCGTATTAATGTAAAAATCTTGAGTGCACTAGGATTATAGTGCACCCACATCGTTCAACGCGAGTGCTCACTCTTTTAGGGGCTATTCAGACTCACTCTGACCTTGTCTCTGACTGTGAGAGGCTCTGAGCTATCAGCACGCATTCTGCTGCAGCATTCATCTGGTAGAACAGGATTCAAGGAGAGGAGAACACTCCCCAGAATTCGTCTCTGACTAATTCATCGCTGCGAAGGTGTGAATGGACCAACAATAATTCCCTTGCCTGTTGTGACACCCTATGGCAAAAAAAAACATAAGAAAGAAGAATGCGGTGTTGTTTACTCAGAAGTTACCTGTTGATTCGTCCATTGAATTTTCAGCTCCATTGTCTAGACCAATTGCTGAAATTAATTATTCGAATTTGGCATGAAAATGTCTCTTGGCCTGCGGGCCACAAAAAGTGTTAGTTCTCTCCGAGTTCTTTCCTCGGCACATTTTTTAAGCCCAATTTTTCCCTAATTGCAAATTTCTCATGAAAAACAAAACAAGAAAACACTTGGCTTCATCGGTTTTGAACAACACCAATGCTGTGGAGGGATAGCTAATGGAGCTCTCTTCTGACCACCCTTCCTTTCCTTACCTGGTTCATTCAATATTTCTTACCACAAGTATGAATTATGTGGGTCAAATATCCCTCGTGCTAAGATCCTTGCTTGCCTTAATATTTTGTTTCCTCCCTTCTGCTACCAGGGATTGGGGACTTGACAAAGCGATGAACCCAAACACCTCTGTGACAAGATTTTGGCACCCATTACAGAACCCCAGCAGGTTCAAATTATTCCGTAACCCTGTGCTGCTGTGCCTGTGCATAAAGCTTTCATTATTTTTTTATCTTCCGTATCGCTGGCTTCAACAAAAAAAAAGGCACAGAACGAGCGCTGACTTGCAACTAGTTTTTTATTGAAAAGGCGCACAAATATATAGCCCACACATACAGTCTGGTGTAGTGAAAACAAAGAAAATTGAAACGTGAAAGTGCTTTTTTTTTATCGTGACATTTTATACACCTTAGGACTAGCTACCTGATATGTGAAATTGTCAAATCCTATCATATAAGCAAGAATGTCAGCACGCCAATAAGCCAACCTTCTCTGACGCTGTACTAAGAGGAAAAAGCATTTCTAGATACGTCCTAGCCATGTGCACAGTTCTGGTGCCTTTATTCTCGCTTTATTTTATGTTTCAATTTTGTTTGTGTTTCCACTACACCAGATTGTACGTGCAGATAATATGTTTGAGCTCCTTTTGAATAAAATACTAGTTATGGGTCAGCGCCCGTCCTGCGCTTTCTTCCCTCGTCCTTCATCTGTTTGCGCCGTAGCACTTCAACATGCCCACCAACTTGGCCAACTATCCGTTTTGTTGCAAGACAGTAAAGAAATGCAACTTAATCTGTATTCACACATATTGCCTGGAATCCCAAATATACCAGTCTCTTGGGGTACATCACTTTCATCACTGTAGCACTGAGGCTGAAGTGCTGCGCTACTGAGATGATAGGTTTTGAGGTGATGCTACTGAGGTGATGAGGTGATGGGTTCAATCCCTGGCAACCACGGGATGGAGGAATAAAATGTCCAGCCATAGAACGTCAGGTGGTCCAGAATAATATGTTTCCCTCTCTACGGCGCCCCTGACAGCCCACGTATAGCTCTGGTGCGCAACACCCAATATGAACTTCAACTAGTTATTCCATAAGCTAGGAAAACACAAAAACATTAAAGCATCCACTCCCCACCTCAGGACATTTCCTGACCTGCCAGCGATAACGAGCATAAAAAACATAGCACCAGTGCCGTAACAGGTATGACAATACGTATCCTCAATTTTTCTAGAGCATGGTGAATATTTTTCGAAATTCTGTTTTCGCAATGGAATGGCACCAAAAGTTATAAACATAACACACGGTTATAGCTGCACACCCATACGCTCCACAAGTGGCCGCTTTGGTTTTGGGCTAAATCGTGTGACTCGCACATCCTGTCACTCTATACCAAGCTTAATACGTATTAACTCACTTTGCTTCTTCCTTAATTGAGTGTTCTGGCTCACATGGAAACATCGGTGTGCAGTTGGGATATGTCAAAATACGCTATGTTGTCAGCTGGCTATCCTAGCCATGGGGTGCAATTGCCAGAGTTGAGCAGCGCTAACAGGCAAGCCATTAGTAACAGCTACCGCTAAGCAAATATGGATAGACACTGCCGTTAGCGGTAAAGGGCCACTAAGCCCTGCAGGATGTTTCCTGAACTTCCATCAACAGCCCACAAGCATAATGGTCGTGGCCGTTAAGATGAAAATAAGAGCCCAATATTACCTACAACACGCGGTGGCCATGCAGTCCCATTGCGCTGTTTCTGTTCGTCGTTATCAGTCACTAGATGCAACTCTGTTTCATGCCAGGCAGCTTCTGCCGACCATAGTGCAGGCATGCCAGACGAGACAAGTAGGATAAGGCAGAATTCTACGCACCATTTGAGGAGATTACTCATTGCAGAACCGGCATTGGGAAACAAGCACTACAAGTGCTGCTCATAAAAAAAAAGCTTGCACTAGGTTATGCCCCCAAGAAATGACTGCATTTTGACTGCACCCCACTCGTCATTGCTGCGGCTTGGCCCTCAAATTCTGCAGTCAATCAGACTGTGGTTGTCGGGTTCAGCATCTTCCCCCCGCTACTTCTGCCAGTGGAAGGTGGCATAAGTGGCCGGTCACCATTTCTGCAATAACCTCACCAATAAGGTATACAATGTATGCAGCTTCACTTCAGGCAGCACTTATAAGGCAGAAGAGACTGAAAAGCGTGAAACCTGGTTCACCAAAGGCAATTTTCTATTTTGATTGCTGCCATGCCACACAGCCGCGTTTTATCGCTTCACCATGGCAATCGTGCCCAATCCGCACGTGGTTGATTTTTGATCAAATGAGGCTTATGATAGATTTTAAACAGGCCTACTGAGTGTTTTCAATTCATACCTTCTATCAGCTTATGACCGGAGACTGACATGCCTGTGCTGCTGGGCCCAAAGACACGGGTTTGATCCCGGCTGTGGGGGGCCATTTTTCTGGTGGAGGTAAAAAATAAAAATGCCCGTGTGTTGAGACTCCGACCCATATTCAGTATCCCCCGGGGGCTTAAACTATACCGGAGTTCTCCAGTACGGCAAGCATTGTAGCCCAGGTGCGGCTTCATCACGAAAGACCTCAAAATTTTAAATTTAAAACCTATAGGTTGCACATACGAACTGACAGACCAAACTAGGTTTCTGAGGTTGGTTGATCCCACATCGCTATTAACTGGCTAGAGAATAGGTAGAAACATTACCAGAAATTGTCCCACATATTAAGAAAAAAGCTGCAATGTTGTGAATGTTCATATTGCTGAGACAGTGGGCAGACATCAGTCTATAAATACGCGGCGCTCCCTACATTCAGGAACGCTCCCTTGTCCCCAGTCACAAAGTGACACCAAAACATTACTGTTACTAAGCCGAGACAACAAAGCTTCTGGAGCAGTGTTCTACGTGGCTTAGTAAATAGGCTAGTTATTCCCAGACAGCTGGCTCTCCTTCCACGTTGTCCGAAAAGTTAGTGTTGCCTTTCTAAAATGATGTCCACATGCCACGTCCACGTTTTCGTACCGGAATGCTTGGCTGCGAGATGAACATATAGCAGTAGGAAAGGTCCAGCTAGGGCGAATACAAATTGTGCAATGAAGCAAAAGACTTGAAGGGTCCATGCAGGCTATAAAAGCATATTGTGTGCACAAGGAAGAACTAGTTGTTCGCTCAGACATTGTGGTTTAAGGTCGTGAAAAAAGTGCACCATAAAGAAGAAAGAAAAAAAAAGACAACTATGATAATGAATGAGCAGCTATGCACTTAAAATCTGCATGTTTAACCTGTAAAAACCCAAATTTTCACGGAAATCAGAATGCTTTAATAAATCTGAATACCAGGCTTCATTTGAAAACCATCCATCAATTTACTTGCTTTGACTTCACTCGAAAAGTGTACCACACCCCCGTCATTTCAGCCAGTACACAAGCGGCACTTTTGTAAGCAAAGGAGGCGCCGCCGGCACGAGCAGTTCAGCAAAAGCTGCACGCACCCAACCGCATTTGCATTGAAATGTGTATGATCTTGCACATTTTAAGAAGGATTTATAAAGTGAGATCTGGAACGCAAGGGCACAATGGGAGAAAAAATTGAGGGGAGCACTTGGCCTGATACAATAGACCGGTGTCAACTGTTTGCTACTGAAAAGAATTTGCAGATATTGCCTGATTGAATGATATTTTTCTGAAAGTACATTTAAATGATTTAACGGTACTACGAATGGCATTAATATAAATGGTATTTAAATGTGCAGCGCAACTAACCTACTCCGGTCATGTAAAAGGATCAAGAGTGCCCTGACACAAGAGTGGTTGGTTACTATGGGAACGCCCTCAGCTCTCTGCATCTAAGTGAGCAAGCACATGCCGCGACTAGTTGTTGAGCTTCTACCAAGTGACTTGAGGAGTGCTAGTGGAGGGGATACCCATAGGCTAGCCTAGTTGGTGCAGTATCTGCAAGACATCATATTTCACCAATAATATATCTGCAGGACATCACATTTCAACCGACGTCAATGGGTGAGTTGTGGCTGTAACGAGAACCATAATGTAACGAGAACCTGAGCGACAGGGCCCTAATGGGGGCTGCAATGAGAGCCTGAGTAACATCCACCCCATAGAATTCCTAATCATTTTACCTAACCGCCTTTCTATCCCATCATTCAATATTTCATATAATTAAAAAACACATTTTAAGACAGATTCCAGACCGCACCCGACTGCTATGATCCCTCTCCCATAACGCTCCCAGTGCGCTTTTATTGCTCTATCATCACAGCAGATACGCAAGGAAAACATCGGCCACAGCTAAGCCATCCCCCTCCTCTCCTGGTGCCCATCCGCACCATCTAGCTGTCCTCAATGTCGACGCATTCCCATACATTTGAATTCACGGCACCAGCAGGGACACCCTATGTTTCGGTACTGAAATTACTTTGCTGGTGCTGAAAGCAGATCTGTCATTAGCCAAGGCATGCAGGCTTGCAGCACCGACATGGTTAGCGTTTTTTGGCACAAAGCGGGCCTCTGAGCTGCTCCCATTACCAACCACTTGTCTATCGCACCTAAAGTCACTTAAACACGCAGCGGTACCAACTTTTTCACTTGGTTCAGCGCAGGGGCGGTATTCTCGAGTTTTGTCCCTTTTGCGTCCCTTTCAAAAGTGTCCCTTTTGGCAAGCCCTGATTGGCTAAAAGCAAACAACCCGAAGTGACGTAACGCAAGGGCAGCAAACCTACTGCCAATAGGGTGCCTCGATGCGGGCGCGCATCGAGGCACCCTAACTGCCAACGCTCACTGCTTAACCAGAAGTACGTCACGAGGAAGGGGCGCAAGAGGGACGTTTTCAAAACGGACAGTTACGAGAATACCGCCCCTGAACAGATTGATTTTTGCAAAGCACAACCGAGAGCATCTGCAAAAACTACAAAAAAGGGAAGTGTCATTGCACAAGGCCAGTTTTACCATTATTATTAGTTACCCATGCTAAAAAATCTATTATTTCAAGCATTCAGCAGGAGCTAATGGCTATTGCATAACAGAGTTGTTCCCAAAGAACCCTTTATGCTCTGGCATGAAGTGGCATGTAATATGCAATGTAGACCAAAGAAGCCACTTTGAGACGAGCATGGTAGTGTCAGCGTAGCCTACCATGATTTTGTGCAGTTATCGCAGTTTTAACACAGTTATCATTTCTTATTCGTCGCCATTTGCTGCAGGCCAGACTGAGTAAGCAGCAACGTTTTCTTTACAATTTGGCCGCTTATAAAAAGTTTATAAAAAATACTTTGCAGCACACAGCCATCCCATGGCAATCCAACAATCCAACAACACTCCCACAACAACCCGGCAATCCAACAACGCTGCATTCTCACAATTTCTGAATTATTTTAACACACAAAAAAACGTGAAAGCAACGTTGAGGAATAAACCACAGCGCAGGCCCTCGGAGGAAACACACAAGAAGCGGCCTGCTGGGTCGCTCATTAGTAAAAATAACCACCACACTACTGGCACTGTGGCTGCCATGTGCCATTGCACAGGGACAACAGACAGCATCATGCACGCTGGCCAGCGTGCACTAGATAGCGATTCCTCAGACGGCAGTATAACTCGAGTGGAGCATACCCCACCAGTGGGGGGAGGGAAACATGGCGGCACCTGTTAACTCCTCTTCATTACCATCCTTTCATGTGATTCTGGCCCATGCAGCACCCTGCCTTTCCATCCAACAGTTGTGTTGTCAATGATAATGTTGTCTTATACATAGGATTACCGAGAAGCTGTCTGCTACGAATTGGCTGTACTTAAATGCACATAGAATTAACAGCAGTAAAATAGCGTCGAAGATGGGTCTCTCAAATGCGAGAAAATAACCGCAAAGCATGGGCTCACCTCGACATCGCCCTGATCAAACTATTTTGCACAAGTGACACATCTGGCTGCATGCTGGTGGTTCCACAATGTTTGTTACGTGGGCTGAATTGTATAATTGCCCAAGACTTTGTTGTGTTCCACAGAGGTCTTTTGCACAGGCAGTTCGCAACACACACACTGAACCACTTCCTGTACATTTCAAGAGAAGTCATTCGGAGTTCCAACAACAATTTTAAAAAAACCCCACTAAACACGGGTAATCAAGCAGCGAAAAGATCTTCAGGACACAACTGCTCCCGGCGCCAAGCCCGGGAAATGGATTAAAAATATATACTCATGACTACAATGGGAGGAACTAGCTAGGACAGTCTCCTCGTATTCTACGAAGAAAGAAAAAAAGTGTTGCAGGTATAATTGCATTTCTTTTTGGCCACCAGGTCGGCTACAGGCTACAGTGGTACTAACTGTGTCATTACTTCAATAAATATGGGCCCAGTGGCGGAATTATGAGTTTTGTTCATTCCATGTCCGTTGTAAAGTGTCCAGTTCGAGCAGCCCTGATTGGCTGAGAAAAGACATCACAAATGTGACAGAAAGCAGTCCAGGGCTGGTGGTCAAATGCTTCACAACCGGAACTACCTCATGTATTAAAACGAATAGGAAATATACATTTTGCCCCAGATTCGCAAAGATGTTTGCACGTAAAGAACATGTGATAAGCTGGCACATTGGCCGGATCTTGTGTTTCACGAGAAATAAGCTGTGCGTGGGCGTTATTCAGTCAGAAGCTGCACTCACAATATCTTACGTGCAAGCAGTTTTGTCAATGTGGGCCCTGGTGTGCCTTTCCAGATACCGCGGAAGTACGAAGTAAAACGGTAAGTTTACACTGCATGATTAGAAAAGACAATCAGGAAAGTGTAGAGTAGCACGGGGAAGCAGTAAGCCAATTAACGCTATGTTCTGCCGTCCATAAACAGTCTCGCAAAAGCTGAAACGATGGCCTGTGTTATCTTTTTTCCCCTTCACATTTTCAATGTTGCAGTTGCAGCGCACGAATAATGTCTGTCACACGACGAATGCAGATATATTTTTTGACTGAAGCAGCCAGAGAGTGCTCCCACAAGCCGCTCACCACAAATTAAGGTGGGTGCCATTTTTAGTCAATATAAAAGGGTATTATATATAGGCTCCATTCTTGATTCCCTTCCATCTCAAGAGGTAATCTTCTTAGTACAGTGAAACCTTCTGCTTCCTCCTTCAGCAGACTTTTTTTGCTCCAAAGATGTTTGTCATACTAATGGGAACAAGCTTTTGCCTTCCCTGGGGCTCAATTTCAGTGCAAAATTCCTAAAAAGCCTCCTTGTCGCTGTTGAATCTTACAGGTTGCACAACGGTGCTGAGCCGTACACCGCGCCTAATCCAAATAGCATTCGCCTTGTACCAGATTGTGCTTAGCTAAATGCTTATGACTGCATCTGCCACACTTGTTGAGGGGATAAAACACAGCACCATCACTGGTAGCCGAAGTCGATGTAGTAGTCCCTGGAGTGCCTACGCTCCTTGCGCACATTCTTAAGCTCATCCCATGAGATGAGCGTGATGGAGGAGGTAGTAAGTGTGTAGAGGAAGGCACCGCCTGCACCTTTGGCCAGGCCGCGCATGCCCTCAGTGCGCTTAATCTTGCGCACGCAGTCCCATATGCTGCGGTAGTAGAGGCCCTCACCTTGCGCGTTCGAGGGCTGTGCGTACATGCGTGCCCGAAGCACATCCACAACTGCGATGAAGGGCGCCGACACGAGGCCTGAGATGACCGCTGCAAGCACGGTATTGATGAAGAAGTAGCGCTCGCGGCCTTCCACAGCAGTGTTGAGCAGTGTCTTGAAGCCGATAAACGTAGACAGCTGGAGAGCCGAGCCGGTAGAGATGCGAAGGATGTTGGAGGACGTGGCACGCCACAGACCATTCCACAGACCCTGCGTCCGGTATATGTGCATGAAGGCAGCCCTCGCTGTCCTGTACCCGTGCTGGTAGCCGACAGAGATGGATGCTGTGGCGCAATGCACCTGCAAATAAAAAAGGCCGGTGATGAGTTTATGCTATATGGATGGGCATGTGGCACAAAAACCCGAGTGGCTAATACTGGCAGCACTAACAGAACAGTTCTGATTAAAGGAAAACCTCTTTTTGGAAGCACTGAACCAAAAGGGGGAGGAGGCGGAGGTATAGTAGCTGTGTCCACAGAAGTTAACACAAAAACATATATTGCGCAAGAACAAGGCAGTCAGTTCAACCAACCCAGATGTAACCAAAGGCCGAGAACCTCCGTGTCATCTAATTACCATAAACTTGAGGAGAAAAGAGAGCAAGGACGAAGCAAGCAGGAAACATGTGTGCTACTAGCAGGCATATGTGTCACACAGGTATTCCACTTGTACTCCTACTCGTCTGAGCGTTACTTTCTCATTGCAATGCCTCAGCAAAACAACCTATATCAGCGCCTTCGTGCACAGGGTTGGCAGGTTGCCATATCTGGGACACTTAAAGGCCAACTGCACTCAAATTTTCGACAACATAAAATAATGTCACCTACCAGTTCATATAAAAAGGGTGCGAAATGCAAAATACTGCGCTTCAAACATCAACGCGCGCGACGAAAACGGCTCGCGACATTCGCGTTTTCGGAACCGAAACTGAATAGAAAAGACGGCCATAGCGGCGGCCGGACGTGACGTACGTGAGGGAACGGAAGCGACCGCGCCAGAGCCGGCGGCCGCTCAGAGCCGCCTTCAAATGCGCGTGGTAGTGCCGCGTTTCGCTTTTTTCAATAAAAGTTTTTATATATATATATCTCTCTCGCTTTTTTATTTCCATAGAAGAACTTCCACTAACGTTTGCCCATGATAATGGAGAATCGAGATGAAGTAGACCGCCCGACAGTAATTTTTTCCATCATAATAACTGCCGGAATAGCAATTTTCGGCATTGCAAGTAAAAAACGGACCCTGATTTACAAAGCTATTTGCTCGTATACGATATCGAAAAGCAGCTTTTATTATAGCCGACCCCTCGGCTATCACGTCGCCCTCTCTGAAGGGAACAAATCGCACGCGGGCGGAGATAAATCACTATTTCTACTATACATTACATGCAAACAGCTTCGTGAATATCGGCCCAGTATTTTTTCCCCTGTGTGCACATCGAGAATCGAATTATAAATGGGATCTGAAACTATAAGCCCGCCTCCAGAGCTAAATGACGCACTAAAACACGAAAACACTTCCTATCTACCGCTGTTTTCTACTTTAACCAGAGACAGGTACTGTTGAAAACGTTTTACTTTCAAATAAACTAAATCTAACGCTCAAAGTAAATACTTCACTTGGGAATCAAACAAAAATATAATCTATTGTTTAGGAGAGGAGCAGTTTAGTTTTCGCACTTCCCAAATACGACGGCCAATATTTGTGCGGGTGTACTTGTTACTACGAGAAAGGCTGATTTTGGTTCACTTAGCTAGGGAGACAAAAGTCGCACAAATGTTTATAGCCGCGTGTACAAGAACTCTATTTGGGTCGTAAAACTTTTGGAAATGTCTAAAGGATAAAGGCGGCGTTGGGCCAGCCCAAATGAGGCTAATATTGGACGCGGAAATGCAAGGGGTCAATAATTTATAATATATCTTTTTTTTCTGTGGTAAATGCAATAGGAATGACAAATGTAAGGCAAGTGCTCCTTTCGCGCTATTTTTTTGTTTGAGTAAAAATATTATTTTCAAGTAAAAAGAGTTTTGCTAACTCCAAGACGTTCGCAAGCGCCTGAATAGGTTTAGGCTTCTAATCATTTTTTTTTTGCATTGAGAAAAATGGGGGATATTACTGCCTATGCGGTTAGTTTAAACATTTGATGGCAACGCCGGTACAGCGCGCTGGTGTAGCAGAGAAACCCCGGGCGAACGCATCCCTGCGCCCGGCGGAGCGCCCTGCAAGTCGCCGGAGAAGCACGAGCTTCACGGGACAGGTTCCCCAACCTCCGTCACAGGCCGCTCGGAACTTGTTACGGCGACTCTCCGCCAGGTGCAAACGTCGTTCGCTCTGAGGTACTTTGAACGGCGGTACCTAGCGCTCTCTGTGATTACGAAGCTCAGGATTTCGCCATGGTGATTTTAAGAGCATAGACTACTTATATGGACAAAAAAAATTTTGAGTGCAGTTGGCCTTTAAGAAACAGCACAACAGGCTACTGAGATCCACACAACAAATGCACAAGTGTTGTCCCCATTGTCAAACCTCTTGACATATTGCCGCACTGCTTCTGTGTGAACCAGCAAAAAAAACAACCGCATGTACCAAATTTCGGTGGATAATTATAAGGACTGAAACTAACCTGTAGCTTTCCATACTACGCCATACCTCAAGGGCAAAGTGCTTTCTCTGCATAGCAAATTTTAAGAACAAAATTTTGGATTTTGCGCTTTCAGTTAAAACTTATATGAATTTGCTTCGTCTCTACCTCCCACAAAGAAAATCTACGCACTGATAAGTCACATCTCTACCTCCCACAAAGAAAATCTACGCACTGATAAGTCACATTCCTCGCAGGATGAGGGTCTTAGATCACAAACTTTATCACAACAGTTATGATGTTGAAAACTGCGGGACTTATGTAGTTTCTCATTCTGATTGTAGATATTATTTTACTTTTACATAGGACAACTATTCTTGCCTGTATTGAAACTTAAGATTAAATTTTGTGACCCCCCCACCCTTCATCAGTAATAATGGGGGAGTCCTCAGAAAAGAAGCAAACATGAACATTTCACACTTCCCTCATTACACACTATGCTAGCTTTGTGACAAGCACTAGAGCCCCCACAGCAGTGGCTAAATCAATAAACAAGTATGTACTCTGGAACTACCTGAACATTCCCAACACATATTCAACCGCCCGAACGAGCCCCTGCAGCTGAACACTGGAAGGGTAGGGTTGCTTATCCAGACTGCACTTTGAGAAATGGCCTCGGAGAAATTCTAATTAAAAGAACCCCGCAAGGTCCTCAAATAACAGGCACAATAACACCAACTGCTAAGGTGAAACAATGCCTTTTAACTTCAGAGGTGCCCCTGGCATGGGAAAGCATGTGATATTATGAGCAAACACAAGAACACCGAGAAAACACCCTCAGACCCAGCTATGGGTGATACGTAGTGGCTTCCGTCGGACAAGTAGAAAGGAGAGCGCTGTTCTAACAACTGTTCCTATTATCATTGTGCATCTGCAAAGTGCGGAACTTCGCATCGCCACCAGACAGTGATAACACTGTTAGATATTGTGGCACTCGGTAACATTTTGAGCCAAATCGTTACAAAAGGTAGCACTCTTCCTTACTTCGATATTGATTTATGGCAAATCTTTTAAAGCGAGAAAAAATAAGCTGTAAAGGTGAGTTGAAAATAAGTTTATTGGCACTTGCCGAATATAAAAAAAAGCAAATGAAATAAGGCAATAGCGTCCTCCCAGCTCATGCTTGTCTTTTGCTTTGTTCGTGGTGGCTTAATAGCACGTCATCAGTTTGAAATACCGGATGAGCTTGGTCCAGGAGTACTATCCAGTGGTTGTGCGAAGAAAAAAAAGAATGAATGAAAGAAAAGAAAATGAATCGGTGTAAGCCACTGCGACGACTACCATCTTATCGGCTGATGAATGTTACCATATTATCGGCGAAATGGCGTAAGCTGTGCTTTGTAGAAATGCCAGTGTAATGGGAGTGCGAACACTTAGAGGAACAGCGCCCTCCTTTCCCCCATTGTTTTTTACAGTGAAATGCGCGTATCACTCCGAGTCCGGAGCGAGGCTGTTTGCCACGCACTCCTGTGTTCCCTTTCATATTGCTCATAATAGTACCTAATTCTAATCCACAAAAGGGTGTTGTGAAAAAGCCAAAACATTTTTGCCCTGCTAGTCTACTTGCTCTTACATACATATAAGTAATTCCTGAAGGTAATAATTTTTATTGGGAGACTAACAATTCTACCATAAATTGGGCTAGCGAGCCACCTACCATCCCTCCACCATCAATATTAGCCAAAGAATTTGTCGACCTGTGCTCTGTATTTTCCTTCTCCCAAGTAGTCCATCAACCAACAAGAACCCTTTCCACAGCCAATGCCCTTGAATCCCTGTACTAACAACCATACCTGACGTTGTTTCGAAGATTAATTATTCACCAGGTTTATGTGATCATTCCTTGTTGTTATTCAACATTAAGCTGGCGCGTCCAAAACCAGTTAAGAGCACCAAAATAATTCGTCATTATAATGACGGAAATTTTGAAGGCATTAACAACGAACTGTGAAGTTTTCTTGACACTTTTCTGGAGGGTTTTGATAAGTGCACCATGCAAACTAATTGGAATCTGTTTTTAAGTAAGGTCAACGATCTTACCAACAAATACATTCCCGTCCGCTCTATCAGTACAAACTTGCACGCTCCGTGGTTTAATAACCAGATTAAACAACTATAAACAAAACGAAGCGCCTATACAGATTAGCGAAGCGGTCCAATTAATGCTGCTCGATGGAATGCTTATAAATTGGTGTCTACTGAGTACATCAAGAGAGTTCAATCCACTAAACACACATTTATCAATACCGCTCTACCATCCATGTTATCTAACGATCCTAAAAAGTCTTGGCGTGTCATAAACCCAAGAGCGATAATAGGATAACCCTTACTGATGACTCTGGAGACTCCATTGCTCCCGACAAGTGCACTTTATCGCTCAACAAATCCTTCACTCACAATTTCTGTCGCACTAATAATTTCCCAATCACGTTCCTAATAATGATAGATCTTGTTGGTGTAGAAAACATAATTAGTCCCTAAAACTTTCATCCTCTCCCAGTTGTGGCCTGATTTTCACCAAGTTTCTGAAGGTACCTGTTCCTACTCATCCATTATTCTCACTAAAATTTTTCAACAGTCCCTTTGACCACCTTGGGATCTCTAACGTGCACCGACATCTCGAATACACGTGCGTTTTTGCATTTTCCCTCCATTAAAAAAGCGGCCGCCACGGCCCGGAATCGAACCCGTGTACTCGTGCTCAGCAGCACAATGCCCTAGCCACTGAGCCACCGCGGCGGGTTGCTAGCTAAAATTGTATAATTATGAACTTCCCATTGATAATACTTATAGCTGCATTTTGTAAAACTTTTGTGTTTCGTTTAGTAACCACTCCTTTCTGTAATGCCTTCAAAAAAACAAACAAACAAATAAATAAACCGACTCCTTCGACTTTCAACAACCAAGAGAGCAAGCTGGCTTTTAGGGGGTCTCAATGATGCATCATATTAATGGCCTAAAATATAATTGAAAAATATGTAGAATATAATCGGCCTCCTTATTTCACTTTTATAGATTAATACATTATGTAAAAAAGTTTAACTCAGTAGGTATCCCCGCTGCAGTGAAATTGCCAAGGGATCATGAGTGAAGATGCTTTACATAGCACTGTTTGAGGACATCTACAAAGGATGCATAGGCATGATATCTCTTCATAAGAAATTCAGAAATTTCCCTATCATGAAAACAGAGAGTCAGTTACCAACTCTGCTGCTGACACCCTTTGTGACACCAAGCTTAGCATTTAACCCGCTATGATGGCATCAAGCCATCCAAATGCTTTAGGCATGTTGACGATTGATTGTAGGGTTTAACGCGCCGACGCAACGTAGGCGATGAGGCGCGCCGTAGTGGAGGGCTCCGGTTTAATTTGACCACCTGGGGATCTTTAACGTGCGCCGAAATCTCGTACACACGGGCGTTTTTGCTTTTCGCCTCCATCGGGAAAGCGGCCGCCGCGGCCGGGAATCGAACCCGCGACCTCGTGCTCTTAGGCATGTTCACGTTGATGCTATCAGTGCATCTGCTGGCATGTAAGTTAACTACAAATTCACACTTGGGAGCTCATTTATCCACCTGGTATTGGGAGCGTGGGCTCTTTCAGGCGTTTTGTCAGATCTTCCATAACTCTGAGTACCCCATTTAGCCCGACAAATTCAAATACTCGCGCATATCTCTTCCACCTGTTGCATTATCTAAACCACTGAGATGGGCATCACGAACCTTTACGATTCCCTATGTCCAGTCTGGACTCTGGAGTGCTGCCGAAAAAGAAAAACATTGTGCACTACCGTTTCACGCTACATTTATACTAGAGGCCGACGCGTTCACCCATGTTATGCATTTGTCTAGCCCAACTGCATGTTTCACCTCAGCACGAGAGAAAATTGCCAAAAGAAACCAATATATGTACATATTCATGACGAGAGGTATGGTGGCAATATATGATTAGTTGAAATGTTGGCTGTGATTGTTACGCTGTTCACAGCCTCCATTTATAATAGGCCTGCTACCCCACGCACATCCCGCGTATACCTGTGGCAGCCAGCCAAGAGCTGAATAAACACCGGCTGAGCATAAATTGCAGAGTAGCGAACCTGCATATGGGTCTTGAGGAGGAACAGCGGTGATCCAACGAACGCGCCGACAGCACCGGCCACACCACCAGAGATGGCGCTTAGCCGGATGCTCGGCTCGAGGTTCTCGTCCAACGTAAATCCAAAGTCCTCGATGGTTTGGAACATTCCCAGCCGTAGCCCGTTGGCCAACAGCTGGTAGCCCAGGCCCGGCAGCAGGCCACGGTAGATGGCCAGGATGCCGTCATAGCGGGCCACTGTGTACAGCGCCTGCGGCACATTACGGTAGACGGGTCGCTTCCGCACCGACTTGCCTGCACAAAAACCACATCCTTAACTGGTTTCCCTGTGCAGAGTGAACGTGCTTAGCCTTTCATGCAGCCTACTTGCATTTGCTTACCAAAGTTTCGATCTAAAATGTGCCATTGTTAATGTATTTGTCATTTATGTCAAACAAATACTGCGCCTCTACACACGCCCACACAGATATTCTACTTCCAGTCTCAAAGTTCAGCACAACGTGATAGCAAAGACGAACCCAAAACATACATTATAGGTGTAAACACATTGCTAACTGAAAACTTACATCTTTCGCCAATTTTTCGGCTTTTGTTTTCATCTCTCCACAGAGAGAACAGGAATTAAAAACTGACGTGAGACCACAAGTGACATTATATAACCAACCTGCTAAGCTCACCAGCCAGTGAAGCAATAAAGCGAAAAAAAATTAAGGAAAATGTGTAGCAGATTTGTAGTAGGTGCGTAAGCATGGATATGTACCGTCACCCACACTAGACTAACACTCGCTGTGGGGTGTTACTCACAATTGAACACACACATTCCCACACGTACACAATTTCGTGTGCCAGCACCTGGAAAGAACGCTGTGGCACAGCAGCCAAGAGCACGAGCCACTGGCTTTTTCTTGATGTTTCATTTTTCCCGTGAAGTAATCCTTCGCACTCGGGGCACATCTCCTCTGAGGCTTGCACAATGGCGCTCAGCCATAATTTTTCTTAACTTGTGTTCCGTGCAACGCCAGCCAAAGTTCACGCATGTTACTCCCCCACCACACAAGAGTGGCTTCAGAGGCTTCACCCGCCTTGAGGACCATTCAGACAAAAAGATCTGGTAGCTCTGAGCCTCCTGTGCTTATGAATTAAAACAATAAATGGGATTTCCTTGCCTTGCCGGTCAGTGCACGGCTTCCTGGGTGCACTGTGTTGAGGCAGCAGTCAGCCACCGCTGACCGAAAAACAAGTTGAGGGAAGCTTGCACTCACGCACAAAACTTGAATGGCGAAGCTGTTGTAGGTGAGCATTGCCGGACACATAGTAGTTAAGTTTCAGTATATATTGTTTATATGCATAGCTGTGGGGCTAGTAATCATCGTAATATGCATTGAACAGGTCATTGTCTTCGTCGTGGCGAGTGATGGATCTAAAGTTATCCTCAGCGTTGAGGAGGACTTCCACTAGCTCAATTGGCGAAGCTTGTACTACGTGGCGCAAGGCTTGAACCATAGCGAGGCTGCAGGATTTCTCCATACGTGAGCACTGAAGGATACATCACCACGCATTGTACAAGTTTGAAATTGTTTGTTTACATGTTCCATCATTGCTTTGCACTGTTCTAGTAGTAGTCATCGTCATATGCATCGATATCGTGTTTCTCATGGCAAGAATTACACGCGCAGTAGCGCTTAATGACGGCACTGAAAGTTTTTTTTTTTTTTTGCTAAGCCACTGAGTGAGCCGGGGACTGAGTGAGTGAGTGAAAAGACTTTATTTGATTATCCAGCGGACGGCTATCCTAGCCCCACGAGGGGAGGGTCATCGCGATGCGGCCACACATCATCTCGGCATGGTGTCCTTTACTCGGCGAGCAGCCCTCACTACTCTCGCCTTCTGGCACCCGCGCCTGCCTCTGTGCTGGGGTGGTAGCGAGAACCTGGCGCTTTCGCTCGGGCGCTGCTTTTTGAGGGCAGCCGAAATCCACTGGACGGCCCGTGTCTGTTCTTCCCGTTGGTCGCTTCCCCGCAGCGGCCGCAAGCCACGGCGGGATCGTCGTCACTGTCCGTGCCTCCCTCGGATTTTGTTCACAGTCCCGCAAAATGTGGGGTTGCCGCGAGGCATGCGCTCAGGAGCACTCGGAATTTTCTTGGTATTTTTTCCTGCAACGATGAACTTACGGCCAGTAACAACACCTCCGATGTTAGAATAGAGTGGTGGAAGGTGCCGCATGTGGGCTCTCACGGCCGATTTCCTGGTATGCTCATATGCGGCTTGCGTTCATTAGAGTAAGCAACTGAGTATGGTGCCTTTCTGGTCTAAACCATGTAGTGTGACACACTCTACCAGTACAAGAAAGGCGCGAAGGCATTCCGGTCAAGGTTGGCTCAATATGTATCAAAACACTAGAGTATAGATATGTATCGAAACACTTGCCCAGCAGGTTGGCTTAGGCCAAAGTGTTGCCTTATCCGGAACGTTTGATTTTGACACCTCAAAGTCAACCTAGCAGCTTGCTATACATTTTTTTTTTCATGGCACAAATGAGCGGCGCCTGTCTTTCCTCCACAGCGCCCACAAAGAGCGCAGAGCGAACTCAGGAAAAAGCGCTTGCCAAAATCGGAGCAAACACCGAACAAGCCATGTGTGGTGCTACCACCTATGAGAAAAGTGCAGAAATGCATCAGCCTGCCCATGGAAAAAGCTGACAGCCAGCTTGATCATGAGGTCGAATGAGGCTAATGATCTCTTACTTTGACACACCGTGTTCTACGTGCATGCACTGACACTGAGCTCGTGCACTGACTTTAACTCGTGCATTCAGATGCAAAGATCATGCGGGCCCTGTTGTACACCAAGCCAACTGACTGGAATGGAAGCTGAAATCTGGCTACTGCCAGTTGCAGTGAAGCACCCTGTTTGGCACGCTTACGTGCCTGAAATTTGTCTTTTAATAAACTTGTGTTCAGGAAAGTTACCAGATGCATTTATTTTCAATTCAACGTCCCAGCCTCAGTCCTATTTTCGTATTGCCGTGCGGCACCTGTGCATACTAAAGTCTATTTAGGCGCAGTAGAACAGGCAGCACGGGCATAAATATTTGTTTATTGTGGCATTGCTAAACACATTTCTAGTGTATTTTAACCTCAATATGTGGGGCTAGGATCCATGACCTTTCTGCCATTGGGGGCACATCCTACTTTCTTGCCGCAGCTCCGCCTGGTTTGAAACTTCACCGCAGCTGAAATGTGCCCTGGAGTTTGAAGCACCCTTTAAAGGCAAACGTGGTCTTTCCATCTGCCGCGGGTCAATTTTTCACCGGTGACTCCCTGCAACTGCTTCTGCAGTAAAATTTGTATCTATTCGCGCTGTAGCCCGAGACGCACAAAATCTCAGAGAATACGCTTTATTGATTGGGTTTACGACTAGTTTTTCCGTCTAAAAATGGGCAGCGCATTCGCGTAAATGAAATCAGTGCCGGTTGGTTAAAGCTGTACAGACTTCTCGACTAAGGAAGTGTCATTCCGATCC